>APFE031145789.1:48685-83070 GCA_000404065.3 Pinus taeda
CCTGGAATCAAATGAATAGCATGATCATGATCACGAATAGGTGGGAGACCTTTGGGAGTCTCAAATACCTTGGAATGATTGTCTAAGACTTTTTGGATATCTAGAGAAGTAGATGATTTCGATGCAGGAACTTTTAGCAAACATAATTGTGCAATTACACCTCGTTGTTCTTTCTTTAGAAGCTTTGTCATTCCGTTAGAGCTGATTATCTTTACTGGTTTCCCTGTGATACCTCTTAATTCAACTTCCTTTCATTCCGAAGAAAATTTCATGAAAGGTTCTTGAAAATTAAAAGCTATTGTACCCAAGGATTGTATCCGTTGGGCTTCTAGTACAACATCAGTACCACCCATTAGAATGGAAAGCATTGGTCCATTCAATACATATTCTCCCACGGATATCTTGATATTATGGCACTTTCCAGAGCAATTTATGGTTCCTCCACTTGCAACCATCACTTGACACTCTGGTGCTGGATATAGGAAGCAATTCAAGTCCTTGGCTCATCTTACAATGAAATAAAAATTAATGGGTACGCTCTGATCAATCAACATCATACCTTTTCCTTCTTGATATGTCATTCTATCTTCGATAGTTTGAGGAGTGGTAAATTTTGGCCAATGCATTACAATATATGGTCGGATTCATTTCTTCTTTCTCTAGGGTTTGTTCTTGGTGTATATCCTCTTATTTTGACGTTTCTTGTTCCTTTTATTCCTCCTTTTCACAATCTATGTAAAATAATTTCTTTTCAACGCACTTATGACTTTTAGTGTATTTTCTATCACAACTATAAGAAAACCCTTTTGCTCTTTTTTTTACCAATTGTTCGGGTGTCAACCTTGTAGGTTGTGGAAGGCTAGGGGAAACAAAACTTCCATCCTTATAGTTGTAATTGGTAGGCTTCCTTGTTGCCATAATTTTTCTTTCCATTTTTCTTTCCAACCTGAATTCCTTCTCCAATGAGTCAGGTTCCCAAAGGCGAACCTCATGTTGGATGTTATCCTTTGAAGTCTCTATGAATACATCAATCCTATGCTCCTCTGGAATATCTTTTACCCTTATATTCAATTTTTGGAAGTCCTCAATGTGCTCCATCATTGAACCCTTTTGTTTGAGATTTATCATTTGGCTAAAAAAAGTGTTGTTTTTTGTATCCTCATAATGTGCTATCATTTCATCCATAAAAATAGCCAAAGTGACAATTTGTTTACGAGAGAAAAGCCATCAATATCATACAAACTGATTTGGTTCCAAATATAAAGTTGCAATGCGTACCTTTTGTGTGTTTTGGACATTATGGAGATCAAAAAATTGCTCCATATGTAGTATCCATGTTGTGGGATCCTTGCCATCAAAATTCCTCATATCGATCTTTGGAACATGGTGGTTATTCAATCCAACGTTAGAGTCTATGAAATCATGATTCACATTTATTTTGTTCTCATCATGAGTTTCCTTTACTACCCTTTTGCCATTAGTAATCATTTCTTGTAGAAATTTTGTCAAATCTGTCTTCAAATCTTCCATCTTAGCTTCCACGCCTTTCTTTAAATCATCCACCTTAGCTTCCACACCATCTCTCTTAGCTTCTATGCCTTTCTTTAAACCATCCATCTTAGCTTCTACACCTTTCTTTAAACCATCCATATTAGCTTCCACACCATACATATTAGCTTCTACGTCTTTTCTTAAACCATCCATCTTAGCTTTTGTTACTTTTTGTGCGAGTGAAATTTGTTGCGCTTGGTCTCGTAATTTTGATATATCATGTTGCATTTCTTCCTCTTATTCATGAGTCATGCTAGAGCTTTCAAGTTGTTTACTAGGTGTTTCCATTTTCTTTCTTCGGGGCATCAATTACTGATAATAATGCTTCACTATGCCCTTTGAATTCCTTCAAACTAATTTTTCACCAAAACTTATGCAAAAATTTAAAAAAACTACACACTTTTTTTCACTTTGTAGGAGGTCAATATTGAAAAGATTGTAACTTTATAATTTCAGATCTCCAAGGTCTGAAATTGTGACCTACAGTATCGCTCTGTGCCCTCTTTCCAATGCCACTAGTCTGATCAAAATTGGATTCTCCAAGAAAGAGTTATGCCCTACCTCCCAAGATGACATGCTTATATACTTTTTCAATAGAGTGAACTTGTATGAATTGCCACATGTTACTGTTTCGACCTTTGGACCTAAACACTATACAAAAAAAAGTACAGTCCGTCCTCCTTCTTTAGATTCTGATGAAATTTCAATCTGATTCTTAGAGATAAAGTTATGACGATTTTCCCAAGCTCACCTATTTAGAATTTAATTCGGGAGTCTACAAAAACCCTAACTCCTCAGATTATATCTCCAAAACTATAGCGAGACAAGATCTGAAATTTGGACTCGAGGTTCAGATGGATTTCTTATCAAATGGGTTTTGCTTTTAGCTTCTGAAACTTTGTGGAGAAAAAGTTATAGCACAAATTCCACGATGACCTGTTTGAAGCAGTGAAACCCTAGAATCGAAAGCTTTGATACCAAATGTTATGAAACCAACTCACAAAAGGATAGAAAAGATAGATCAATGCCTTAGAAATCAGCCTCTTCGAGGGGGAAAACTCCTTTACATTACACAAATGAACAATTCTTGGATGATACAAATGACAAAACCTCTTTTCTATATATAGGGGTCTAAGGGGTCACAATATAACCAAAGCCGACCTAACAATAATAATATATGGGCACGAAAATAACAATAGTGGGCTTCTATGGGGCACAATAATAATAATATGGGGACAATAGGGGCACAACAATAACAATGAGGGATATAATGACAATAGTAATGGGGGAATCACTAGTATTATAGGGATATAACAACATCATATCGGAGATCGGCATATCGAAGGTTGAGGATGTCGGAACTTTATAACAGTTAGCAATTGAAAAAGTGTTGATACATGGGCTCTGATATTAGGGCTGACACATGGTCAAGAAGAACTTATAGAACCAAGGGTGCTAATATCTTAACAAAGGAAAAATATCCCTCGGGCAGGAACAAAATTCCCTAATGCCTTAAGGCTAAGACTCTGTTCACCGCACCCATTCCCATGGAGGAAAATAGAAAGGAGCTAAACAAAAGGGGCCAAGGACATCAAAACTTTCTTTTTGTAATGTATTTAAGAATAAAAGTCCCAATGAGTAAAAGCTTTGATACAACACTATTGCAATAATATAGGACATATTGGGATCTGATAGTGTAATACAAAGAGTTATGAGATGGACGAGTCGACAGCTATGATTCCGTGACACCACTAAGGCCACCACAACTGATTGTGCCCAGCTCTAGAAAGTGGAAAATTCAAGCTGTTAAGGGGAAAACGACAGGAAAATCGGCTGAGTAGCTGAAGAAGAGAATCATGGCCAAAATGTGGCCTAATTGGAGGCAATCACAGGCATGGCATGGAGATATTCCCTCGGCCATCATTCAATTGTTTCGTTTTTATATTTTGGTGATTCTCTATACTTTAATGAAAGGAATTAAATATGTTGCAATAATTTGGGCAGTCGACTAGTTGAAGAAGAACATCATGGAAAAGATTTGGTCGGATCAGAGGCCATCACATGAATGAAAGGGATATATTTTTCTCAACCATCATTAGGTTTTCCCTATTTCTTTTATTCTGTAATTTTTTCATTTTAAAGAAATGAATCAAATCTTTGTAATGATTTGGACAGTAGACCTTGGCATGTTGAGATAGCTAGTTGATTAGATAACTAGAGCTTAGCTTAGATATTTTTTAATTTCTTTCAAAGATCCCCCTCTCCTAATAAATAGAGGGAAGAAACACTTAACACATGTTCTAGAATTCTGCACCCAAGAGGCCAGAATTTTGTCGTTCCACTTTGGTTCAATTTTCTTGTTCATGAGATCCTTGGGCTGATACAATTGCTAAATGTAATGGACTGGTGATTTGGACTCCATCTTCAAGGACTAATGAAACTGTTTTGTTGATTCCAATCAGATCAATGGACAATATGTTTTCCCTTTGTTTATCACTTCATGTATGTATTTCCTCCTCTGAAATAGCGTAATGAATTTGTGGGTATCACTCTCCTTATGGTTGTATGTTTTCTTCTAAGTAGTAAAAAGTACTTGTGTTATTTAATAGCCTACAATACTTGTATGTGCACATATTTACTTATTGTTTTTTGGTGACAAATGTATTCATGAGGCATCGAGTTTGAGACCTTAATTCACACTCCACTCTTTCTGCATTTTCATATCCTCACTCTTCCATATTTCTGCTGGATATTGGTTCTTAGGATTATGTGTTATGTCCAATTGTCTGCATCAATTCCCCTCCTTTCCTTCCTCTTGTTCATCTATACTACAACAACAATGTTAAGCTACCTATTGTTGTGTCTAGGCCACTAGAGTCATGACATTTCCCTTTGAGATTAGCCATATTTACCATCTGAGTATTTAGATCTATGTGTTTGCTTGAGTTTATGTTGAGGAAGGACTATTGAACCAAGCCCCTTAACTATCTCTTTGCAAACTACATGACATATGGAGTGCAAGAGAAAGCCCTATTGATAATCTTCAAAATCACTCCTCTCAGATGCCCTAGACACTGACCCCTTTCTCTCAACCCAGAGGTTGTCTCTAGGAGGCTTCTACATCTTCTGAAGCAATTGTGTGATAGGAGATAGAAAAAGCTACAACACACACCTTGATGGCCTGAAGGCCTGAAGCTTCACTCCTTCGTCTCTTTAGGGTGTGCCCTTGTGCCCTTTAAGTGCATGGCCACACCTTTTAGTCCTAGAGGCCTAAAGCCTCACCCCTTCATCTCTTCAAAGTGTTCCATTGTGCCATTGGTGTTCTCTCTCCCCTTGACTGCGCAAATGCACCCTGAAGGCCTCTTGCAAGTGTTGATGTGTTTGATTGTGCCCTCCCAATCAAGCCTTCTTCTTTTAGCCCTCTCATAGGTCTATCATGAATAGATCATTCCATGAGCTAGGTAGTGATAGAATAGATGTTTTTAGGCTGATTTTTCCTCATCATGAATGATTTTAATTGGCAGGAGTACCTTCCTAGCATGACAAAGTGTTGCTCAAAAGCGGATAACAGAGAGAGAGAATAAAGGAACACCGTGAAGAAGAAGAACAAAATAAAGCTATCATAGAGACATGAAGTGGATCATGGAATGAGACAAGAAGAAGACATTGCATGATGAATCAGGAGATTCTGATATTGTTTAAAAAAAAAAAACCTTTGGAGGGTGAAAATGAAGAATAAAGCAGATCCTTCATGAAGCATAGATTAGATCTATCATCAAGAACACAAGATGAATTAGAAATGAAGATAGCTTGGCATGGCCACCTCATCATGAATTATGTGTCATCATTGTCAAGTTGTAGCTTGTACAAGTGTCATCATAGTGGCCAATGTATATCCATGTGACATGCCACATCATCACATGGAGTGTAATGATGTATTTTAAAAGAAACTGAAAAATTGTAATGTATGGAAGTTCAAGAGTCATATGTGGAACATGAAGAGCCACATAGTCATATATGGACAAAGGTTTTATAGAAGTCCAAAAGTCATTTAGAAGTTCAATAACTATTTAGAAGTTCAAAGGACAAGGTAGAAGTCCAAGAGTCATGAGGGTAATCCAAGAGCCATGAGGATATGAAAGGCTATTTCTCTTGTTATAAAAGCAACCTCATAACTCAAGTAATGGGATTTTGGAGGCTTAAACTTTGGAGAGCTAGTCTTGGTTTCTCTACTTAGCATAGGAGAGAAAAACTATTCTTTGGAGAAGCAATAAGTGACTTATGTTCCACTATTGGAACTAGTGTTCACCATTGTAATTGATGTAGTTGGATCTTTCACCTTATAACTGAAGCTCTATGAGCCAACAAATTTTCATGCACGTATCGAAATTGTTTTAGGACTATTCTTGGGATGTTTATGGTATATGTTTTGTTCATATGTATTGGAAAAATTGAATTATTTCAGTGGCTTTGGTACTTATCTTGCCAAATGTGTGTTGTATTCACCTTAATATCATTATGTGAACTATTTCACTAATGAATATTTTGATGCTCTTGTGGGCCTCTTCTAGAATAGTACTATTACTTTCCTCTTAGAGACTCACTTTTTGTCTCCCCTCGTGAAGATTTCCTTTCACATCCTGCAATTGGTGTTTCACAATGTCATCTTACTTGCTTATTCAATGTTTATGTATATAGTCTCTTATGTTATCCATTGAAACGAAGACAAAACTTTGTGTTATGGTGGTCAAGTCAATACTCTAGATGGGGCTCCTACTCCAAATGGTGTGAGGTTTAATTGGGACTTCACATCAGAGAGACCTCCTGTATATTGGCGGTATCCAATAACGTCAACAAGTGGGGAAGTGTCTACAGTGGCAGTCTGGCGAGATGATTAGGGTAAGCTCACAACATTAGCCCAATTTGCAGTTTGGGACCCTAAGTCAGGCCAAATTACAAAGTTATTGTTGTGGGTTAGTTAGGTTTGGACTCCGATGAAGTGAGTAAGTGGAATACATCAAGGTTCATACCTTGTGTTGTTGCTAATCACCGAGTCAGGGAAAAGTTAGGTCCTTAGGTAACCCTGCAACTACAGTCTTTAATAGGTTTTTCAGTGTGTGTTAGATGTGGATGGCTTGTAGTTCACTATGCAAGTCCCTTACTTATAGAAATACCTTTATTTTTCTTTAAGTATAGTGCCTTTATTTATTTTTTCCATGTTCAGTTTGTTGGGCTTTCTTTCTCTCGAGGGAGGGTGTTATTCTGAAGCATGCCCCTATGACGGGGCTATAGAGAGGAAGTGTTGGGAAGAATTCATATCTCTCAAGCCTCACCAAGGCTTCGCCTTTGTGCCTTGTTTATATTTGGGTACAATGGTAACCAACTATAGTGTGGGGTTTACTTTCAAAGTGGAGAGTGCTTCTCGTCCATCACAATGATAACAACGAAGCTTTTAGGGAAGGGTTGTCTTCTTTTATGTGTTGGCGTTGTTTGTGGATGGAGATGGAGATGATGTGGAAACATGGGAGGTTGAGAAGGGGTGTTGGCCCTCGTGGGTAGTGATGGGAGTGAGCGGCTAGGGTTTACGTGTAGTATAAGGATGAAGGGTAAGGGGAAGATGTGGAGGGAAATGCTTCTCATTCCCTGGCCCAATCTCTAGATCATGTGGAGTAGCTACCATCGTTGTCACTGATAGTGGAGAAATTGTGAGAGATCTCGAAGAACCTAGATGTCATACACCATCAGAGGTATGATGACCATAATGAGATTTCTGCTTATATCAACAATGTTCAGTACAACTAGGAAGAAATCTCGGAATGCGTTGCCTCGGTGAATCGCAACCAACATCGCAATAGTGAGAGATTGGATAAGATAGAGGCATTCTTGGCTCACATAGACTACCATTTGCATGAAGGGCACAACCCCCTATAGTCCCAGGTGGTTCTCACGACCTGAACCCCCCTCCTTGACATAAAACCGGTCGGTAATTTGTTGATTTTTCTTATGTTTTGGATCATATGGATCTATTATTTTCGAAACTTATGTACATATTTGAATATTTTGCTATGTTTTTGTGTTGCTCTCTTGGCTAAAAAATCTGGTCAAAGTGAAGTTGGGAGAGCAAAAGGCATCTAGGTTGTAAGCTATATCCTTCTAAAGAATTAATGAAAGGTTTTTGAATTACCAGAAAAAAAAATAAAAAATAAAAAATAAAAATAAAAAATAATAAAATAAAATAAAATAAATAAAATAAAAAAAATAAATAAATAAAAAATTAAATAATAAATAATAAAAAATAAAAATAAAAAATAAGGTGAAATGAAAATTATGAAGGAAGGTTTTGGGGCTCAGGTATCACAATCCATGAGATTTGTTCATGATATTCTTCTCTAATGGTCAAATTATAAAAAATAATAAAAAAATCAATACAAATTAAAATTAAAATCAAATAAATAATTAATAATTAAAATCAAATTGAGATAAAATAGTAGATTTATGAATGAGGATTTTGGGCTCTAGGTTTTCATACCCCATAGTTTTTCCCATGTTATTCTTCTATAATGTAGCATATTTAAAGGTATGTTCACTAAAGCGAGACATTCATTGCAACAAAAGTTTTTAGCTAGATCAAAATAAATCCCAATTTCCACCATAAAATATCATAACCCTAAGCAATTTTCATATCCAATTTGGCAAAGAAAACCACTCAATAAAGACACACTACTCAAAGATTTTATAACTTTGTGGGTGCATGTGTTCCAGGTAAAACATGAGAAAAATGACCCTACTTACTTTGTTATATAGCCTTTAAATAATATATTTTTCTAGGTTGTTTTGCATGTTATTCATTTTAGTTTACATTTTTGAAATTTTACTCTTGAGTTTGAAGAGAAATGCTAACATGAAAAAAAATAAAAATTGGTGCACGCAGTCCTACATTTTGCCTTATATTTTTTTGTTAGCATTAAAATTTATTGGATTTGCTCATTTTAAACTATGTCAACTGTTGGTTTTAACCTCCCCATGAATATTCACTGGAATATGACTCTCAAATATGCATAACAACTTAGTTTATATACAATTGTTATTGAATTTTATTTAGGAGATTGAATGATAACATTAAAAATAAAATTAAACCACTAATGTGTTGTTTAGGTTTTAGTAATGTGATTTGGTTTTTAATGGTTCAATTTATGTGAGTCCTTTTGTGTTGCATCAACTATCCCTTAAAAAATCAAGATACCATTACTTCTAGTTGGGATATTAAATTCTTTATGGAGAGAGAAGGGCAAGAGGTGGGAAAGCTGGTAGAGTGAAGAGGCCATGGATGAAATATTGGGTTGTAATGCAAGAGAGGGCCCTTTCTTCAAAAGGCAGTGGAGACAACCAAAAGAAGTTGGAAGTCCCTTTAAATGTTAAATGCTTCTCATATTTATTTATCCATAATCACATGTTGACATGGGACAATTTGCTTAGGAAAGGGTTCATGGGACCTGGTAGAATCACTCTATGCAGGATGGATTCAGAGCACTATATATATTCATTTCTGAGATGTTCCTTTGTTGTTGCAATTTGGGAGGAGGTTTCTACACTTTTAGGAGTCTTTATTATCGGATATTTCTCATCTATTCATGATTCTATTAACCAATGGAACCTTCGAGCAAAAGCCTATAGGATGGTCCCTCTTTACATCCTGTGGGGTATATGGAGAGCAATAAATTCCCAAATCTTTGAAGGAAAATATATTGAAATAAAGGTTGTTTCCCTGGGCATAGTGGCATATTTTCAAGAAATTAAGCCTTGGGTCCTAAAGGCCTCTCATAGTTCCATCTCTCTTGTCGATCTAGATGGTATATTTTCTATTTTATCATTTGATGGGGCTTCCTCTAGTGGGGGATGTGGATGTGGAGTTTCTCTCCATATTGACCCATCTATGCATTATCATTTTATCTGGTTTGGTGGCACGGGGGATAATTGTAGAGATGAATTTATCACTTTATGGGGTTCTATGCAGTTCTTGTGATGGCTCAGTATTGAAAATATTCTGATTATCGAAGACTCCCTTTCTATGATCAACTAGGTCCAAGGGCAGTGTACACTAGAGGTTCCTCTCTTTGCAATTGGATGCCACAGATTTAGGATCTTGTGTCCAATTTCACATAGGTTTCTTTCTAGCATGTCTATAGGGAAACAAACATGGAGGAATTTGTGAGGAGGTTTCTTTCCTAGTTTCATGTGTTTTGAAAAAAAAATGGATAGTAAGAGTTGTGGTATGTGATCTTTTAAGAAATAATCTCAACTCCTATAACTGATTTTTTTTTATCCGCTAGGCTTTCACTTGATGTATTTGAACTTTGCAGGCCTTCCACTGTCTTAAGAATTTATCCTCTTCTCCTATGGTGGGTATTTGGTATTAGTGTTGGTATATTTAGTCCTTTATTTTTTACAACACTAGTGGTTGATATTTATGATAGAATATAGTCCTGAATGATGATATGATATAGAAACGAGTCCATGTAAAACTTAATTTCATTGAAGGAAAGTTCCATTTTTTTCTTCTGAAAAAAACAAAAGGAAGAGAATGAGTAGAAGCACAATATTTCTTAATCCTAGAGAGAATCGATTAGGCAAAGGAATTGATAATACTAAGAAAATTTTTGTGGAGAATCCATATCTCTATTTCATATTTGCAGTATAATTATATAGAAAATGAAATGAAAATAGAATATAGCACAAGATTTTGAGTAGAATGGTAATAACATACATAGGAAAAACAAAACACAAATCAAAATACTGGGAAAAACTACATATTTTATACAAACTTTATAACCGAAGTGTATATTCTCAAACATAGATACAATAATTTCAAGAGGATTAGTAGAAAATGCAATTAGGTATTTGGACAATGTGTATATTCTTGATGAATTAAAAGGAGGGAAATTTATTTTATGGGGATAATGTTCCTAATAACAGATATGTGAATGGGCATATAACTTCAATTGAAGCAAGAAGTGAAAGGTGTCATCAAGGAGATGAAAGTATAAGAATGAGAGTTGCAGGAGAAGAATAATAGATGAGCCAAAATCTGTAATATGAAAAAAGTAAAGCTAATGGTGAACTTAAAATATGTTAGCACTCCTCAGTGTCCCAAGGCTGAGAAAGGAGACCGATGGAGGTAACCTCAAACCAACTTTGGATCTGGTAGCTAGCCCTACCAAATCAGAGAGGGCTCTCTCAAGAATATCACAACCAATGAAGTGAATGGAGAGGAAATCAGATGTTAGGCTAGATATTAATATCACTAGGGTTTGATTTTAGGGTTTGCTGGATGAATCTCATAGATCTAGCAATTAGGCTAGGGTTTCGAATGATCAATTGCAGAGATATAATGGGGAAAGGGAGCTTTTCTCAGTGACAGAAGAAGGTTGTCATTGTGGTGTAGGGATGAAAAGGTAAAGGATCATAATGATAATGTAACCATGAATTCATTCATAAGAAGAAATAGAACACTAATATTAAAATATCATCAAAACAGAGCATATAACTTACAAATTCTGCTTAAACACCTAAGAGATGATCACAATAAAGAATAGATATGATAGTAAGGAAAAATATATATTGAATTTGATGATAAATAGAGAAACAAATTGTCAATAAAGCATTCCACAAGAATCCCAAGATAATAGTTATAGTTGCTTGTTGTATTACTACAAAAAAGTGTACACTATCTCCAAGCTATGATTCTTAAACATCCAACCCTCTCTATGACTTAGATCAGGCTACATACAGACCAAAAACCAAATTAGCTCCTCTCAGGGGTTGAATCCATCATGATAATAATTGTTTACATCAATCTCTCTAACCAAACCTAAAACTAAGGAGGTTAGAAACCAACTCCTTGTTTAGACTTAACTGATTTACTTTGACTTTACAAGCTTTGATGAGCATGAATCTACATGAATTTGACATTTACTAGATCAATAACGTTTAACTACATCACAAGAATACACAAGAGGAGTAATTCCATCACAAAAATTTGACTTTGACCAAATAAAATTGAAAATTTGACTTGCTGACAGAAGCACAGTGAATTTCCTCAGAAGCGGAGCGAATTTGATATAAGCGCAACATGAAGTTTGAGGGAAATTTTGAGGGACTTTACTTTATCAATTTGCTGAAAAAATGGTAGATATGGAAATATCTAGATGTCTAATTGTCCCTAGAACCTTCAATCATGCAAAAACACTTTTCCCAATACTACTCCAAAAGCGCAGTGAGGGGGTAAAAAATGAGGCAGAAATATGTTTTTTGGCATGTATTTTGACTTTTTCTCTCAATATGCAAGCTGACATGGAAAACCAGTGGTATATATGACATGTACAAGTGAATATATCTCCAAACATATAAGACATTCATCATTTAGTGCCCCTGGGAAGAAGCGCAACGTGAGCTAGTTGTGCTTTTGGCAACATGAAATTGCCAAATTTTGCAAAAATGCATAAAAACTCAAAAATTTCCCAAATTTCTTCAAAATTGCTTCTATGTTGCTCCTTTAAGCTTGTGACTGATATATTAGACAATAAATAATGTATCAACAATCAAATCAAGGTTGTCCCTCTTCCTTTGCTTGATTAGGGTTTTCTCGAGTTTTTTCTTCAAATTTCTAACCCTAATCTTGTTGATCCAATTCTTGGTGTAGAAGTGCATGGCCATGTTTCTCTGAAGCTTGGTGTCCCTGTTGGCCTTTTTAGAGAGATTCTCTAGGTTCTCATTAACCCTACCAAGCCACAACTCTTTGTCTCTCTCAATCTTAACTGCAATGGTGTCTTCAATGTCTTGCTGACCTAGTGGAGGAGATGGCTCATTGCCTAGTGCTTTCTTTCTTTTTAGTCCTCTGGTCTTTGGCCTCCTTGGCTTGATCTAAGGTTCTTATCTTCAAGCTACTTAAAATATATCATTCTCTTACCTTTATCATCATCTTCCACCAAATCAACCCTAGGTTTAGAAAGAAAAAACTCATTTACCTTAAGTTGTCTGTTTTCCTACTGTAAGAATGCAATCATGAAGTTTTCTTTTCCCAAGTCATCCTTAAGCTCTCTGATTTATGCCTCTTTCTCTTGGATTATTTTCTCAAGTGATTTTTCTTTTTCATGCCCTTCTAGGTCTTCCATGTGAGTATCAAAATGTACATGTTATTCTTCTTGCAAAGGTGCATCATGATGATGTCCTAATGCTTCTTGTCCAACAGTAGGAGGCTGAACTCTTCTAAATTGTCAAGAAAAAAACAAGCCTCTTAACTATGCTATATGTTTTTGTCACCTCTACCCTAGGTGTCCTTGTCACTGGTTTTCTTGTAGAGCCAACTTCTTGAGGTCTTGATGATCTTTCCAAGGGTGAAATTTGACTGTTAGGTTGACTAGTAGCAGGCAAAAGAGAAGATGAGTGCATGAATTCCTCCCAAGATAATTTGACCTGTGAACACTTACGCAAAACGATAATTTTTACCAAGAAATGATGAAATAGGTTTTCTTGGTGATCTTTTCCTTTTCTCTGTACCTTCTCTGTCATCTTGACCGGGCTTTTGTATAGGTAATGTGGTAGGTTAAGAGGTTTTATAGCTGTGAAATGCATGAGTAGTCTTATGTGATACTGGTATAGTCTTGAAAACCTACCCTCATAGGTAAAGTACTTCATGATCATATTCGTTAAAGAAGCATACCCATCAAGCAATTGTCTGAAATGAATAATGTGTTTGGGATCATTCTTGTAGGATGGCTTTAAGAATGCTTTGTATTTCTCAATATCTAGATCCATCCCTTTGAACTAGATTTCTCCATGGTTAAGGATTCCAGTGGCTATGGAAATGGCATCTACTGAAATGGTGAAGTCAACCCTTGCTATGCTGGCCTTATCCCTTCCGAAGTTGGTGGCAAAAATGCTTGTCAATCTGGCATGGCAACTTACTTGTTGAATCATTTCACAAAACCCTAGACAACCCACATTTTCAAAAGACATCTTGATAAATGATGAGGCCATGATTTCATGGGTGTGAACTGGCTCAAATATGGAGACTTGGCCTCCTTTTTTGTATGATTTATTCTCATTATCCATGGTGTGAGTTTGCATGGTAAAACTTTAGCTATGTAGGAAGGGAGGGTAGGGCTTGCTTTGGGAAAATAGGAGAATAGGGTTTGTTTTATTAAGGAGAGGGAATAGAGGGGTTAGGGGTTATGTAAATTAGTGGGAAAATTTTGGTAGGTGGAAATTCTTAGAAAGAGTGAGGGGAAGCGGTGGGAATGTGTAAAACATAACCATAATCTAGAAACTTCCAGAAGTGTAGTGTAGGCTAGGGTTTACTAGGAAAACAAGGGAAATGAAGGGAGTGGGTGTGGGGAAAGCTTAGAGGAGGTGTGTAGAGTGTGGTCAAGTGTAGCAAAGCTGAAAAACTAAGAGTTTTACCAATGCAATGAAATAAAATCACTGAGAAGACAAAAGCGCAACAAAACCCTAGGAGAGGGATTTCCACTGCATTTCTAAAGAAACTGATGAGTGCGAGAGGTCACTAGTGTCCAATTACCTGTCAAATAGATGTTGGAACTTGAAATTTATTAAGATAACCTTTGTAAATTATTTTTTTCCCTCCAATGCCCAAAGCGTAAAGAGCTTCCAGAAGCGTAGTGTGGGCTGCTAGAAACACAACGAAGGAGGTGAAAAATGTATTTTGAGGATGAAACTCAATGTTGTGGTGGCTAGGATGCAGTTTGATGATGGATAGGATCTCATTAAATGTGGAATGAAAAATAAAAATTCTTTGGTGGTCTTCTTATAAGCTTGAAATCAACTTTTTTGCTTAGGTCATGCGGTGACATCACCTGAATTTTTAGAAAACTGAATGGTATGATGGTGTGCAACAACTTGTCACTTTATTATGCAGTGTTACATCTTCACAAAGAATAAAATATACCTTAGGAAACCTTTAGAACACTTTTCCATAATTACTACTTCCATGATGGTGACATGAGGTGATGACATGAATTCTAAATGACAATGATGATATGACCTAATAATGACACCAAATGAATACCTAAAACCATGATTTGGACCTTTAGACCTTTGCAGTATGAATGACCATGAAATGATGACCAAAACATGATGACCAAGACACTCTTTTGGTGACCCATCACAAGGAGTGATGACAATACCATGATGTCATTTTATGGAGGGAGTAGTAATGACCTAGGACTAACCAATGATCAAATTTTATGTGAAAATTTATTTGAAACTATAACAATTTGACCTAGAACCCTATCAATCATATTGAAAGAGTACATTTGATCACTAGTGACTAATAGAAAACTAACATTGGCTTCATCTGGGGATGGAAGCTCCTTCAAGAGGTGTCAAGAACACCGTAGACTAGGTAGCCTCATCCATTGGGCAATGGAGTCAAAAAAGTAAACAAACTAAAAAATCGACACTAAAATGATTAACTGGAAAAATATAGGACAAACTGAACCTGACATAACTTTCAAAACAACATATGATCATAAAAGCCTTATGGCCTTGTCCTCAGGCTTCAAACTCTCATGACAACTCCTTCACACTTTGGCAGCAAAATAAATTGTTATGTACAATGGAGATGAGAAATTTCTGAAGAAATCAAGTGAGGTAATGCTTGAGGAATCAACCATTGACTCGTCCTCGTGGTAGTCTTGTCCATCTAGTTCTTCTAACAAATAGACATTCTGACCTCTGAAAGATGAAATCTTGTATGGTCCTTTACACAAGTTATCAAACTTACCATGCTTACCTTTCTCCTCATTCCGGGCATCCCATCGAAGAACGACATCTCCCAAACTAAAATCATCTCCTTTGGTTTTTCAATCATAGATCTTCTTGATATTTTCTTGAAGCTTTGAAGTATTATGAAGTACTTCCTCTTTAGACTGCTATAAATGAATCTTCTGATTGATTCTCCGTTGAATATCATTAGGTTCACTGTCAACTTCCTACAAAATCTTCATCACCGGGCCAACAAGAGAAGTTGGAAAAATAGTGTCTACCCCATATACCAGCTAAAAAGGTGACATACCTATAGACTTCTTAGTGCTCACTCTATTTGCCCACAGAGCATTGATAAACTTTTTGTGCCAATTCTTTTTGTTTTCTTCCAACAACTTCTTGATAATATTTACCAGTGATTTATTTGATGATTTGGCCAACCCATTACCTTGTGGGTAATATTTCATTGAATTCTTGAGTTTGATGTGGTACTTGTCACATAAATCAATCATATTCTTCAACTTGAAGGCTACTGTATTATCAGTGATAATTTTATGTGGACAACCATATCAAGACAAAATACTAGACTCAAGAAATTGAATTATTACCACATGCGTAGCTTGTCTAGTGGGGATGGCCTTGATCCACTTCATGAAATAGTCAGTGGCTATTAAAATCCACTTGTGCTGAGATGAAGATGAAGGGTGAATCTCCCCAATGAAATCAAGACCCAACTATTGAAAAGGTGCTTGGATAGAAATGGGCTGCAAGGGTAGTGGTAATAGCTTTCTCTTTCCCTGAAAGATTTGACACTCATGACAGCTCATTATAGTTTTCTAAACATCAGAAAATAAACTTGGCCAATAATACCCTGCTCTCAAGTTCTTGTTTGTTGTAGTCTTCCAATAAAGGTGACCACCACAATAACCCTTGTGAAAGTCATTCATTACTTCTTTTGCTTCACTTTCAACTAGGCAATTCATCAAAATTCCCCCCGGATCCTTCCAGAATAAAACATCATCCAAAATACAATATTTTTGAGCTTTTAACCTCAATGATCTAGCCTTGCCTTTTGACATACCTGGGGGAGAATTCAAATACTGAAGCACATAAACAATATTTGAATACCAAGGAGATGAGGTAAAAATATAAGATACCTGATCAGATGAGTCAACCACTTCTTCTTCGGACATTGCAACAATGAGATTGATGTCCAAAACATGTAAATTTGACTTTGCCATAACCTTCACCAAACCTTTCCCTTTGACCAGCTTTGTAGGTTTGATTTTGAGGTCATACTCCAACATTGTAGCAATCCATTTACCTCGCCTACCTTTAGGATCATTCTACGTCAAAAAATCCTTGACTGTAGCATTTGGAACATAGGCAATAATATGCGAATCAAGAATATACACTCGGAAATCCTTCAAAGTTTTTACTAGGGCAAAAGCATGTTTCTCAATGATATTATACCTTAATGCTGCATCCCTTATGGTTCTGCTGAAAAATGCAATTGGTTGCTCTATTTTTTTGTCTTTTTTCTGCATTAGGACAGCAACCAATGTGTGCTCAGAAGCAAATGAAAAAATGAAAAAATACATAGTGTAATCAGGGATGATTAAGATAGGAGCACAAGATAATGCAGTTTTGACTTTGTTGAAAGATTTCCTTGCATCCTCAGACCAATTTACCTCTTTATCCCTTTTCAACATGTTAGTTATTTCTCTTAGAAGCTCAGCAAGTTTAGGAATAAACCTTCTCAAGAAGTTGATCTTACCATTAAAAGACTGAATTTCCTTCTTGTTTCTTGGGTAATCCAATTGTTGGATTGCCTCGATTCTTGTGGGATCTATGTGGATTCCATCTTTTAATATTCTATGACCAAGTGATTTTCCCTCTTCCATGGCAAACAAATTCTTCTTCGGATTCAACAATATGTCGAATTTCCTACACCTCTGGAAAGCTATCCTCAAATGATGCAAATTCTCTTCATCTGTTTGGGAGAAAACTATGATATCATCAAGGTAAATAACCAAAAACACCTTTTTCATTAGCAAAAGATATATCCATCTATCATTGAAATGTAGCTCCTACATGTTTTAGCCCAAAAGGCATCTTGGCGTACATGAAAGTACCCCAAGGTGTAGTGAATGTTGTCTTCGATTGGTCATTGGTATGGACCAAGATTTGATTATACCCTAAATAGACATCAAGTAAAGACATTCTAGAAAAACCCACTACCATTTGCATAATGTGAACCATATTTTGGAGAGGGTAATTGTCTTTCAAGGACACTTTATTAGATTTTGGAAATCTATGCATAAACGAATTTCACCCGTCTTTTTCCTGACTAGAACTAGATTTGACATCCACTCAGAAAAGCGAAGAGGAACAATGATACCATCTTTATACAATTTGTTTACCTCTTTCTCTATAGATGGAAGTAGCTTCGGATTGATCCTTTTGAGATTTTGGCGAAAAGGCTTTTGATTTGGATTGATAGGAATAGTATGTTGAATTATATTTTTATCATAAACCTTCAAATCTGAATACTCCCATGCAAACATATCAGAAAACTCTGCCAAAAGTGCTACATACTTACCTTTAATATCTAGGGTTACTGACTTTGACAACTTCACCATCTTTGGCTTCTCAACTGTGCCAATATTGATGTCTTCAACTCTTGTTTTAGTAGGGACCATTGTCAGCTTTTGTGCTACATCATCATGATCGAAGAGCTCTTCCAAGGGTACAAGACCTCTTGGAATGGAATCGTCCTTCAACTATAATACTTCCAATTCTGTAGCTTGGATCTCTTGATCATCTTTGTAAAATACACCATCAATGTAAGAGGTGGCGAATTCTTCCTCCATTTGCAGAAAATTATTGATTTTCTTATCATCCTAAAACACTTGCCAATACCGGGGATTATCAGGGACAAGAGGGCGATGTTTAACATTAATTTCAAATTTCTTATTGGAATGTATTGGGATTTTTAACATGCTTTTAATCAAGACAAATAATATAAGGACAATAGAGTTGGCTGTTGATTAATTCAACAAGTTGGAGTAATTGTAAAAATATATGGATCAACAAAGAAATGGACAAGATAGATTGCAAAAGTCAACATGTAGAGGAAGAAGAAGAGATAACCAATCTAGTAGATCCTAAGACTACATCAAAAAATTCCTAAGTTAAAGAAAGGAGTAGTAAAGATAGATTGACACATCATATAGGAAAAAAGAAAGGAATCATGTACTCAGGGGGAGTAGGAGAAATATAAGGTTGATGATAAGGGAAGATATATTCTTTAGCCATATCAAAGAAATTTTAGTCAATCAAAGAAGGACCTGCAGCTAGAAGAAAATACAAGAAACATCTCAAAGGAAATAATAGATGCTTAAAGAAATAAAAAATTAGAGCTCTTACACGAAATCAATATGGAAGATGAGAAAAACCATATTTTTAGGGTGAGAAATCCTCTGGTAACATAAAGAAGAATCTTGATCTAATGAAAATGGATACACAACATATTCTCAGGGGGAGTAGCCCATTAGTGAGACACAATTCCATAAATAAAAGTATTTGTTTCCAGAGTATCATGTTATAGTAAAAGGGACAAGTTGCAAATAAAATAAGAGTTTTTTTTAAGAGAATCATGGGTGAAAGGAAACATAAGCATAGTCAAATTTATTCATTTGTTAGGTGTGGAGCCTGATTATCTTCATGATGCAGAGGTCTAGTTTTAGTTGTGTTTAGATCCTAGTCCCTAACGGGGGAGTATGAGGGTGCTTTCCCCCACACTTTAGATGCAGGGGGGTCCATGGGGGGATGCAACATGCTTTTAAGCCCCCCTGGCGGGGGCTTATGGCAAACACTCATGAAAGAAACTTTTTTGAAAAAAATGCCTTGTAAAATATTGTGATTTTGTAGTCAATATGGGCCAATTTCATTAGGAAAAAGATATGATGATAGAATTTATGTTAATTTAGGGGGTATTTTCCCTAGAAGGAAACCATATGTTTATCTTAGGGAATTGTATTGCGGATGTATATTATTCAACATGAGAAAAAGCGAGGAGACTATGTCAGATCGAAAAGGAAGTTACAAGAAATGTGTTGTAGTATATAACCCTTCAATTTGTTATATAATATAAAAGGAAGGATTGGTTGTTTCTCCATGGACATAGACCAAATTGGGTGGACCACACATATCAGTGTCTCTATTGTTTTATGCTTTTATGTGTTTCATTGGTTGGTTATTTATTTTTTAGCATTATCTTTGCTCACTATTATCAAAATAAGTAGACATAATGAGAATTGAGTTCTATAAAAAGTCTGATCTAGATTGGATCAATATATTATTTTTCATCCACTCAATGCTTTAAGAGAGGAAAATGTGGAGGAATAATTTCACAGGACCATTTTTACCAGCAATACCTAGTTTAGAAAAAATAGGGTCTGAAACCTTCCAAGAGCATTTCTAGTCATCAAATGACATTTTTTGGGGGGTGAAACTTTTCATATTTAGTATCTCACTATATTTTCCTATTCTACACATAGCTACCTTTCCAATGACATAAGAATCATTTCAATCAGAGTTTGTATGCGAAATTTATGGCTTTCAGAAGTTGACCTTCCTATTTTCACCACCAAAATTTGAGAGGATGTCATATCAGCCCCATTATTCATGAAAAAGAGTCTAGCCATGTGATTATGATGAAGAAGACACTAGAAGTGTCTATATTGTAACTCTCGTTAAGTTGAGGTAGTCAAACCTAACTACTAGAAGTTATCAGACTATGTTATAACCAGGCCACTATGAGGAAAGGGGGTTCCATTGTTTGAAGTGTATTTGTTCCATAGATGAGAAAAATAATTGAGATATATAGGAGATAGAGAACACAAGGAGGATTTGTGTGTTGTATTATACCACATGCCACAGGCCATACTTCATTATACTCGTATGAATTTTCCATTAAGAGAAAGAGAGAAAAGTGGCCTCACCTTCTAGCTAGTGTTTTCTCCCAAAAGGGTTTCCTAGGTCATATCTTGTTGCAAATGTGTGTGTGAGCTTCTATTTCATAGTTCTCTATTTTCTTCATAATTTTAATTTGCATGCATATGCTATTAATAGTGATCTACATAGCTATAAATCTAGAGAGAAATAAAATTGTAATAGTGTAGAATTTTCGATTTTTAAGTATAATTTTATAAAATTTGTTATGAAAAAATGTCCAATGGAATATCCATGGAAATTTACAAATCACAACCCTAAGGAGAAAGTGAGTTGTAGGATAATAATTAAGAAAGAGAGAGTTTCTAGAATATAAACAAATGGTACCAACAACCACATCAGTAATTGGAATCAACATATCCAATGGTGTCAAACCATCAATAGTTAAGAGCATCAGTAACATCAATTATTCTGCATTAAAATAGAGGGGATTTGTAAATAACCATTAGCATCAGTTCACAAGCTTTTCAACATATAAGGTACAGATGCACAATTGTGCAACATTAAAATGCATTGGTCTCAACCAAAATTGGAGTTCGAAATTGGCACAAAGTGGTGTTGTTGGTATCAAAACTTTACCTGAAGTTGCATATTAACTATTTTCCATTGATGTCAAGTGGGGGTTGGTGGGGGGGGGGGGGAGGGCGCGCGAGGATATTAACACTTGGTATGGAGAGGTGCACAGATTGGAAGTTGGTGCTAATAGGTGTAGATAATGGCAGCTGGTTGAGTGCTTGGAGAAATCGTAGGTTGGCAGTAGTGCTCCAATACCCAAGAATGCTAGCGGTTGCCATCAATGATAAAGGGGGAGATTGTTGGTAGTGTGTGATGTCATTGATGTCAAATGTAGTGTCATTGATGTAAAAGGGATAGTTGAGCAAGTTTGTAGTGTCATTAATGTTAAATTAAGTGCACAAGGAAGCTTATGTGGAAACAAATGAAGATCAAGCAGTAGAGGGCGACAATAGAGGGCCTAGAGGATACGTAGACCAACTAAATTTGGTGCTTCCAAAATGCACTCACATGGAATGATGAAGTTCACACAACAAAAGGATGAGCAGGTTGGTTCAAGTAGCAAAAAGAAAATTTGGGTGTTAGAAGTGTTTTTCATGGCACACCTACACAATAATTGAGTGAAAATTGGTGTTTCATAGAGTGAAACTTGGTTTTTTTTATTAAGGATTACCTTGAGAAGTTCAATGGTATACAACTATACTGGGTATGAACATCAATGGTTCAGATTAATAATGGGCTTATAACATGAATGTATTTTAAAGCATGCTTGTTCATGTAATGGATCCAACAACTATGGATGTCTCAATCCAATGACCCAGATTAACATCGGGCTCATAACATGCACAAATTTTAAAGTGTGCTTGTGCATGCAATAGATCTAATGGCTATGAATTCCTTGATCCAATGATGCAGATCCATATTGAGCTTACACATACATGGTGGTTAAATCAAGGAATGCACCCAATCTAGTCTATAATATGACATGGAAGTATTATGACATGGCACCACATGGATAATAGATGGAAGACCCAATGACATGGAGAAAGTAGGAAGTGAAATGTGGTAGGAAAAAATGGAATTTTTTTCCAATAGATTGGATGATTGGAAAGTGACATGTGAAAGGTACATGTTAGCACTTAGATACATGGTAGGTTTTGATTGGTAAAAACAGATCACATGGAAAATGACTTGGCAGGTGATGTGGAAATGGTGGGCCTCGTACCAAAGCACCGATGCTAGAGTCCATTTTTTTATATAAATTCCAAGTACAATATTTGGTATGACATGGCATAAATTATGTGGCAGATGAAATGGAAGTAGGACCACATGGAAAACCTTGATTGGTCCATGGTGGATTGATTTGGCAGATGCATTTTCCTTGGTATTTGCATGAGGACTTCGTGTGGTGAAGTTTTCTAGTGTATTTTATTTTGGGAAAAAAAGTGAAAATTTTGGTTTCTAGGCTTGAGTAATAGAAAAGCAGGGGCTTAGTCCTTGTGGGCCCATACAAGGCTACTAGGTACTAGGAGGTCAAAATAATCATGGATTAGAGCAGTATAGAATGAGAAGTCTCAATATGATGAGAAAGTTTCCGAGAAATGCAGGTAGGTTGGACATGTCCATCGGGGTCAGCTCTGTCTACTCGAGCAGTATGTTTGTGTTAAGGTCATAGCAGATGGTCACGAGGGCCTAACGACCTAGCACTTGGAGCTAAAATACCAATACCAAGAGGGGTGCAAATAGAGTATACTAGAGAGATATGTTAGGATTGTTGTCACAACCCACAATCATGAATGCTTAATCATCAATCACTTAGAGCTAAGAAAATCGACATGGAGATAGGGACAAGGTCATCACACTTGGTCACTAAAGCTAATTCATATAAATCTTGAATTCTAGGGTTTTGAAGGATTTTCATCATTCAATATGTGTAGGATATAGTCAAGTGCCTCGACCACTATGGGTTAAGAAATAGTTGCTAAGGGTTGATCATCACCATATATGGAAAATGCAAAGGGAAAATTGTTTCGGTATAGAATTCTCCTGATATGATAAGCTCATGATAATGGACATGGGCATATGTGAAGGGAACAAGCAATAACAATTTGATGGAAGAGAGCTAGTGCTATTAGGTAACAAAGGTTAGTGGCATTGCAAATATGAATTATGTTGTTGTAGCAGAATGTCATGAGTAAGGACCAATAGAGTCAAGGAATTATGAAGAGCATGTAAGCACATTGAATTGAGTGATTCAATCAACCCACAATATCATGGGTCAATGCCATGGATTGACACCCTTGGTAACGAAAGGCCATAAACCATAAAAGTAGAGAAAAAAATTATTGAAACAATAATTTGAACTTGTTCATAAGTGAAGAGGGTAAATACTCAAGGTCTAGAAAATACTTGTGGGATTAATAGAACAATAGTAGACTAAGTGAAGCGTGGTAACAATGCTAAGCATGGAGAAATGGAGATAGAACAAATCAAAATCTTGCAAGTTTAGTTGAGAGCAAAAAAGAGTGTGAGTAAGGGATGAGCAATGTGAGATTAAGGTTAGTAAAGAGAAGACTGAAGATGTAAAGTGCAAATATTTACAAAGATATGTGAGTTAACCAAGAAAAACAATATCATTGTTGTAAGTAAAGAGCTAAGAGTAAGATTAGAGATCAAGGAATTTGGATGAGTAAGATTAAATGGAATGCCTATGGATGTAGTTTGAGAATATGATGAAAAAGGGATTTGATAAACAGATAAGGTTGGTGCTTGTAAATCAAAGGGGATAAGTGTCTCCTTTAAGTTTATGCCTATAATTAGAGGGCATAGGTGTCTCCTTTAGGTTGGTGCTTGTAAAGCAGAGGGGATAGTTGTCTCCTTCTGGTTGGTTCATGTAAATGAGGAGATGGGTGTCTCCTTTCGTTCGGTGCCACTAAATTGATGTAAGAGAATGTTGGGGCCTACAATAATATTCAAATAGATAAGTTTTGTGGTTTTATCCCTATAAGAGTTTTCATGTATATATGGTGTTCTTATATGTTGTATTGAATGGTTTGAATTGGCCATTATACTTATACACTCTCTCTCTTAGTGTAATCATAATTCCAACAACTTTTAGAATTTTAATTTAATATCAATAATTATTAGGTGGATGGTAAGATTAAACCTTCATGGAATATTTTAGAATATTTTTAGAAATAGTCACACATGGAATATTGAGATTTATCTCAAAAGTAATTATTCTCTTTTAATTAAATTAATTAATTAAAAAGATTAGCATATAGCTTATGAGTTAAAAATCTTCATGATAATATGGTGAATCTTCATAGTTAAGAATTTGGCTATTATATATATATATATATATATAATATATATATATATATATATATATATTTTATAATTAATAGCCAAATTTTATTTTATCTTTAATTTTAATTTTGGTAATATAAGATGTATTATAAAATAACTATATTCTTTATGTATAATTTTTTTTTTTAAGATTTAATTTAACTCACTAAACAACAACAACCATTATTATTATTATTATAAAACGTGCATCGTTGTGGTTTAATTTTCAAATGATGATGATTTGTGTCAACTGGTGTCTGGTTTAGGTTTTAGTATATTACTGGTTCAGTTAATGTGAGTTATTTTGTATCATATCAGCCTTCGGGATCTATATAAAATTATTTTCGTTTGGGTTGGATAAAGTGAAGCATGTCTGTGATCAAATGTTTTTGGAAAGAAGTGGGGACGCTGGAAGCGTTGAAGAGAGCCCATGGATGAAAAACAGGGCTGAACCAGCAGAAGCGCGATGTTTCTTAACCCTGGAGAAAATCGATTTGACAAAGATGAGGTGTTTGTGTCACACAAGCGAATTATGTTGAGGAACGTTTAAAATTAATATCTCTGAATTGACTCAATTGATCAATGTTCCGCGGAGAATACATATCTATATTTTCACGTTTGCAGTCTAATTATATATAAAACGAAATGAAAATAGCGTATAGCACAGTATTTGAGCAGAATGGTAAATAGATTAAATAAAATAAAGAGGAAAAACAAAAAGCAGATCCATATTGTTTTTAGAGGGTAAAACTATATATTTTATACCAACAAGATAACCGAAGTTGCTGCTTCTGGTATGATCATTATACTTATATGGAATTATCCATGAGAGGATGAGAGGCTATACACTGAACATACCAAACCATGAAATTCATGACGAAACATTCTAAACTAATCCTTCCTCATTCGTCTATAGGTTTGCTAAAGTGGCTCACATAATTTACAGTACAATCCTAACGCAAGATCCATTATCAGCAATTAGAAGAATCTTGGTCGAGTCTCTGAAGGCGCACTTGAGCCGCTGCATCTCCAAACATCTGCTCGGGCGCCGCCTGGTCACAGTATTCCTCTTCTCTTCTGCTTTTCATGTTTTGGAAATAGGAGGAGAAGAACTCGTTGTTCTCTTTCTCCAATTCATTCCACACTGCAAATTACAGTAGATAACTTACTGACAATGACAGGATAGATATTTCAATTTGTGTGAAACAACGGTGTGGATGTGTGTGTAAGGTTTATGATTAAGTACCTGTGATGGTTATTACTGGTAAGATATTGGCGTGCTTTGAAAGCGCCTCCGCACATTCTCTTCGATCCAGGTTGAACACAATACATTTTTCAATTAGGTGTTGCACCTGCACCATCAGTTCCCTTCAACCATTTTAATTTAATAATGATCCACATAATTCAACCACGCACACCAAAATCTCAATAATATAATTTGTTGATCATTGAGAACGCTCATAATATAATTTATTACAGAATCACTACATCACTCACCAGGAGAATATAAGAGGATGATCGATCATCTCCTGCAAGTGCTGGCATTTTAAAGTCCCTGAAACGCTGCAAAGATCAGTTGAGCTTCAACGATCGCTTGATCTATTTTCCAGTTTATGAGAAAAGGAAATGGAATCTGAATACAATGGAAGTGAAATCCGGACGAAAATGTAATACCAGCAAATTGAAACGGAGTGAAATCCCTACATCATGGCCGGCTACTTGTGGGCTCACACCCACGTGCTGAGTGCAAAGCTATTGGTTGCCAAGCGATAGGGCAATCTCATTTAATATATGGAAACCCAATCCTTAGAATTACGAGAGATTTCTGGATCATCGGGTCCACAAGTATATACTTTGAGAAGCTATTGGAGGAGCAAAGACCTATGACGTCGCTTGCCCATTGATTCCGTTTATTCATTACTGTGTTTTATTGATGATTGAGTTGTCTTTAGCCTGATTTTTTGGATTTTATTTAACTGATAATTTTAAAGTGAAATCTTAATTTGTGTTATTTAAAGTGGTTTTCTGATTGTAAATATGGATTCTAACACTCCGAAAAAATCTGTTAGGACATTTCAATTGTGCAAGGTTTACTCATCAAACTTGTGATTTCAATAAATTCTTGCCAGATTTTAGAAAAATTAAGCCGGAAAAACCCACCAGAAAAACTTCCAAAAAAATAGTATTTTAGTTTTTCTTAAACATCTTTTACTTGAAATTTGATAAAATTCCTTCCATTCGAATTAAAAGGAAAAAAAATGTAATTTTAAGTCTTTATAAGTACTACAAATGTAATGTTATAAGGGTTTTTCAAGAGAATAAATTCATTAAATTCAAAAATATTATTGACCTTATTTAAATATTTTAATAATGTCAAGTCGTATAAGATCAATAAATGAGATTTCGGCGCTCAAACTCATTGCTGGAACAAAAATAGGGTTTTCAAGATCAACTTTTGCTTCCTTACATGGTAGACAATTTAATTACGAAGAGTTTTCAAAATTGTGCAAACTATATCTTTGAACAATCCAAATTTTGGAGATTTTCTCTCCCTCGTCAATTTGAGTTTTATTATCAGAAGGAAGACATAGAGGTTAGGGAACATTATCACACGCTTGTATTTTCAAAATCCAAGAAGTAATTGGTAGGTAACTTGTCATAGACTGCAGCGTATTCACTATTGTATTCATGTTCAAGATAAATACTTGATACAAGTCCTAACGAAACCTTAATGGTTTCTTTTCACTCATGAAACTTCTAATTTATGATTGTAATTTTTCTATTTTAATGATAGAGTATTAGTTAGAAATCATGCCTTTTCTCTTTGTTTTTCTCGATCAATGATTTTCCTGAGAGGATATTTGTTCTATGATTTTCAATTAACTTATTAATTTAATTTGTTCTATGATTTTCAATTAACTTATTAATTTAATTTAAAGTAGTCGAGGAAATTGATTTGAATCATTTTTTAAAATGTTATTCTCAAAATGTGCTTTGAAATTAGATTCAAAAGTACAAGAAGCAAATGTGGTTTCTATTATGAAAATGATTTCCTTTTGATTGGAGTTCCTTGAATTCGGAGTTCCTTGAATTCTCATTGTGTAACTTTTAATCAAAACACTAATAAATAATTTCTTACAAGTAAGAAGATTGTGCATTCTATAAAGGTTTGCTTCTATGATATTTTTCAAATCATATTATTATTTTTAATGAAAGACAAAACAATGTTTTTTTCAACAACTTTATCTCCACAAGTGGTAGTTGCAATGGCTATGTTTCAAAATTAGTGATGGCAAAATATGTTTAACGAAATAGGGTGGGCACTCCACACCTTATTAAAAATTTAAGTAACTACTCGCATTAACATATCAAAGATCATTACAACATTGTTTTTACATGGTTAAAACCATCTAAGAGGAAACAGCCCATGGCCCCAACCAATATGGTCACTTGAGGAAATATATTAATGTAAATAAAAAAACAAATCATAAGAGAAATTATAACAATCAATGATTATCAAATGACCCTCTATGCTTCTTGAATAGAAATCATGGGCCATTGGGTGCTAAGCCAATGATCAATATCTATGAATACCAAGCATAATATGTGTTATCAAGTCACTTTATGTCTAGAACATATCGTGCCCATTAGATTGCATAATTACAAACATATACTACTAAATAAAAACACTTTCACCTAAAGTACATTAGACCAAGTTGATCTTAACTAATCTCTAAGTGTCTAAATATCCTAAAATCCCCCCTAAGACCGACTTGGGATAGGATTGAAGGATTTACAAAGGTAACACAATAGGAGGAGGTTTTAGAGCTTATTTCCCTTTAATGGAAACTTATTGAAATCATAACAAAGGTAGAGGTTAGGAAAACTTCACTTCTATACGAGACCATGAAAATGTATGCATCTTAATCTTTTGTAGAGGAAAAGTGCACTTCAAGAAATTATCATGAATTAACTTTCTGATGAATTGCATTTATAGTTCAATGTGTTTGTTGTGTCGATGTTGAACTAAATCTGTTATGCAAACATATCAAAAAACAAAAGAAAAGATAGATCAACAACTTGAAAATTAGCCTCTTTGAGGGGGAAACCTCCTTTACATCATATAAATGAACAATTAATGGATGATACAAATGACAAGACCTCCTTGCTATATATAGGAGTCTAAGGGGTCACAATATAATTAGAGCCTACATAACAATAATAATGTAAGGGCACAACAATAACAATCATGGAATTCTATGGGGTACAACAATAACAATATGGGTGCTACATGGGTACAAAAATAACAATAAAAGGGCTACACTAACAATAACAATAAGGAGGCTACATTAGTATTATAGTGAACTAACCTACCCTTTTCCTTCAAAAGTCGTGTTGTCCTCAACGCTTGAGTAGCTCTAGATGCTTTGTATAAAATTCTTATCGTCCCATGTGGAATCCTCAGCAGGTAATTTCTTCCACTTAATGAGATACTCTGAAATTGATCGATTCCATAGCTATCAGGTTCTTGTTTCTATGACTACGTCATGCTCCAATATAATTTTTCCTTATTTTCAAGTTCTGATAATATTGTTTGAACTGAGAGCTTGTCACTGATAACCTTGTTTAAGCATGAAACATAGAAAACTGAGTGTACTAGGGAAGATGTAGGTAGATCCAAGTTGCATACCATAATACCAACCTTTTGCAACACATTGTAAGGACCATAGTACTTTGGTGATAATTTATTAACCTTCTTAGTTTGTTTGAGGGACATGTTTTTGTATGGTTGTAGCCTAAAAATAGCCAATCGCCTATGTCAAACCCTTTCTTCACTACGATGTTGATATGCTTGTTGTTTCATTCGATTTTGCGCCAAAGTGAGATTATCCTTTAAGAGTTGGAGAACTTGTTGTTAATGCTTGATGTGTTCTTCCCCTGCTTGAACCTTAGAATTTCCTCTTAAAGATGAGGTGATGGAAAATGGATGATATCCATAAAGTTCCATAAATGGGGTCATTTCTACTATAGTATGGAAGGAAGTGTTATACCACCATTCAACCAGAGGTAACCACTTGACCCATTGTGTTTGTTTATTAGATA
The DNA here is from genome assembly GCA_000404065.3 of Pinus taeda. Lineage (NCBI taxonomy): Eukaryota > Viridiplantae > Streptophyta > Pinopsida > Pinales > Pinaceae > Pinus > Pinus taeda. Next base: position 77,999 of record APFE031145789.1, read on the forward strand.
AAAGGCAACGAAGATATCCTTCCAATCATTTATTCACTATCTCAATTTTAATGTTAGATTGAGGATTATAAGATGAGCTATGACCTAATTAAGTACCAAGACAAGAAAATAATTTCGTCCAAAAATTACCAAAGAAAATCAGATCTCTATCACTTACAATAATTTTTGGGTTTCCATGTAGATTTTGAATTATTTCCATAAGTGTTGTAGCAATTGTATTGGCTTTAAAAGGATGGGATAATACACAAAAGTGTGCATACTTGGTAAGTCTATCAACTACCCCCATGATGACACTCTTTCCTTTAGACTTGGGTAAACCTGTGATAAAATCCATTGAGGCCTCCTCCCATTGATGACTTGGAATTTCTAAAGGTTGTAACAGACCCAGGGTCTTAATTGTCTCAACTTTATTTTGTTGGAAAACCAAACATTCTCCCATAAACTTCTAAATATCAAATTTAAGACCATCCCAAAAAAATTCCTTCTTGGCCATATGGTAAGTTTTTAAAAGTCCTGAGTGCCCTCCTAATGGGGAGGTGTGAAATTCCAAAAGAATATTTTTTTTTGAGTTGGGAATTCTTACATAGATATAAGCGATCATTGTACCATAATTAATCATTTTTCTAGATAAATGTATCATATGCACTGGGATCTTGCTGCAACTTTTGAATAAGTGTCCACACCTCTTCATCATTCTTCCATTTATCCCTTGCTTAAGTTACCTAATCAAGTTGGATAACAAAAATAACATGTAGAAATGTTTCCACATCCTCATCCTTTCTTGAAAGTGCATCTCCAACAACATTTTTCTTCCCTTTTTCGTAGATATTTCAAAGTCATAACCCAACATCTTTGTGACCCATTTTTCTGCTTTTCTGAAGATAATCTTAATTCCAAAAAGTATTTAATACTATCATTATATATTTTCACATTGAATTTTCTTCCCATTAGGTAAGGTCACCATTGTTGTAGTGCATGTAGTATTTCCAACATTTCCTACTCGTAAATAGGTTTATGTAAATAATTTCCCTTGATTGGACAACTTTCAAAAGAAATGGGTCTTCCTTATTGGATTAAAACAACACCAATTCCATTTCCTAAGGCATCACCTTCCACAAAAAGGGGCTTTTTGGAAGTCTAGTGTACTTAAGGCTAATGTTTTGCTCATTACCTTTTTAAGATGCTCAAAGGCTTTAGTTGCCTCTAGAGTCCAAGAAAATGCATATTTCTTCAGTAATGTTGTTAGAGGTGTTGTTATTCTCCCATAATTCTTAACAACCTTGTGATGATACCTTGTCAACGTGAGAAATTAGAGTTGTGGGGATTTTTCATTCCTTAATGGTTTTAATTTTGTTAGGGCGTACCTTAACACCCTCATGAGATACAATATGACCCAAATATTCCACCACATACACTCCAAAGAAACATTTGGAGGTTTTTTCATATAATTGTTTCTCCTCTAATAGTTTGAGCACCTTGTCAACATGAACATGATCCTTCCAAAACTTCTTTTAGATTAGTATATCATCAAAAAAGACTAACACAAATTTTCTAAGGAAGGGTTTGAAAATGGAATTCATCAAACATTGAAATGAAGAGGTGCATTAGTAAGGCCAAAAGGCATGACCAAAAATTCATAATGACCTTCCTGAGTTTTGAATTTCATTTTCGAAATGTCTTCAGTCTTCATTATAATTTTATGATATCCTAAAGGAAGATCTAACTTGGTGAAGTAAATTGCTCCATGTAATTCATCCAACAATTCATCAATGGTAGGAATGGAAAATTCATCTTTAATAGTGAGCTTGTTGAGCTCCTTATAATTTGAAGACAAACGCTATGATCCATCCTTCTTGTGCACCAATATTATTGGAGCAAAGCAAGAAAGTTGGCTAGGTTGAATTATATCAGCCTCTAGCATTTCTAGAACCATGCGTTTAATTTCACTCTTTTGGGCATAGGGATATTTGTAAGGCCTAATGTTTGGAGGAACGCTTCTTCGAATCAACTGAATAGCATGACCATAATCATGAATAGATGGGAGGCTTTTGGGAGTCTCAAATACCTTAGAATGCTTGTCCAACACTTTTTGCAGATATGGAGAAATGGACGATTTCGATGTTTGAATGTCTAGTGAGCATAATTGTGCAATTATGCCTCATTGTTCTTTCTTAAAAATATTTATCATGCCATTAGAGCTTATTATCTTCCCTAATTTCCCTATGATACCCCTTAATTAAATTTCCTTTCCCTCCTAGAAAAAATTCAAGAAAAGTTCTTGAAAATTAAAATTTATCGTCCACAAATATTGGACTCCTACTGCAACACCAGCACGACCCATTAGAATGCAAATAATTGGACTATACAATATATATTTTTCACACGGTTAGTTTGATATTGTGACAATCTCTAGAGAAATTTATAGTTCCTCCATTTGAAACCATCACTTGACACTCTAGTGTTGGGTATAGAAAGAAATTCAATTCCTTGGTTATCTTAAATGGATAAAATTATGGGTACTACCCAAATAAATCAATGCTATTACCTTTTTCTTCTTGATATATCCTCCTATATTGAGAGTTTGAGGAGTATTGGTTCTGGCTAATGCATTACAAGATATGGTCGAATTCATTTCTTCTTCTTCCAGGGTTGGTTCTTGGTGTATATCCTCTTCTTTTGATGTTTCTTGTTCCTTCTCTTCCTCCTCTTCACAATCTATGTAAAATAATTTCTTCTCGACACACTTATGACCTTTAACGTATTTTTTATCACAATTGTAACAAATCCCTTTTTCTCTTTCTTCCTGCAGTTGTTTTGGTGTCAACCTTGTCAGTTGTGGGAGGCTATGAGCATCAACACATCCATCTTTATAATTGTGAGTGGTAGACTGCTTTGTTGGCATAATTTTACATTCAATGTTTCTTGCCACCCAGAATGTCGTCTCCAATGAATTAGGTTCCCAAAGGTGAACCTCATGTTGGATGTTATCATTTAAAGTCCCTATGAGGACATCAATCATATGCTCCTCTAGAATATAATATTCAATTTTTTGAAGTCCTCAATGTGCTCCGTCATTGAACCCTTTTTCTTAAGATTTATCAATTGGCTAAAGAAGGTGTTGCTCTTTGTATCATTTTAATGTGCTATCAATTCCCCTATAAAAATTGACCAAGTGACAACTGGTTTACAAGAATAAATTCATATATACTATATAAAATGATTAGGTTCAAAATATAAAGGTGTAATGCATACCTTTTGTGAGCGTTGCACATCATCTAGATCAAAATATTTCTCGGACCATCTGTAGTACCCATGTTATCATATCGTTTCCATAGAAGTTCTTCATATCGATATTTGGGATGTGTTTGGTATTGAAATAAAAGTTAGAGTCTCTAAAATCATGATTAACATTCCTTTTTATCTCATTATGAGTTTCATGGAATACCTTGTCGCCATAAGGAAGCATTTCTTGTAGCAAATTTGTCAAACCTTCCTTCAAGCCTTCCATGTCTGCTTTTAAACCATTCACATCGCCTTTTATTTATGCTTTTAAACCATCCATGTCCCCTTTTAGTTCATCTTTGGTTTCTCTATGTGAGAGTGAAATTTGTTGCACTTAGTCTCATGATTTTGATATATCATGTTGCAATTCTTCCTTTTCATGCGTCATAGTCGAGATTTGTGATGGATTAATGGGTGTAGAATTCTTTTGTTTGGGAGGAATTTTAGAAACAAATACTGATATATATGCTTTAATATGCCCTTGAAATCACTTAAAACTTATTTTTAAATCAAAAGTTTTGCAATTTAAAAAAATACACACCTTTTTTTTTTCTTTTAGGATCTCAATCTTGAAGCGATTTTATCTTTATGATTTTTTATCTCCAAGTTTTGAATGTTTGTCTTGTGGTAGCCCTCTGAATATTATTTGCAAATCCACAAGTCAGAATGTAGTTGGGTTCCTCAAGGTAAAGTTATGGCAAATCTCCAATGATGACCTAATTATCGACTAGTTCAGTAGAGCGAACTTGTATGAAATTCCACTTGTGACTGTTTCAACCTTCGGCCCTAAAAACTATATACAAAAAACTAGAGTCTGTTCACTTTCAGTAACATTTTACTAAATTCAAATCCAATGATTTGAGAGAAATTTATGATGATTGTCCCTAGGTCACCTGTTTGAGATTGAATTCTAAAGCATACAAAAACTGTAAGTTCTTTAGACCATATCTCAGAAAATGAGATCTAAAAGTTTTACACAAAGTTCACCAAGATTTCTACTCCACATGGTTGAAATTTCAAATTTTCAAGTCTCATAGAAAAAATGTTATAGAAAAAATTCCAAGATGGCCTATTTGAAGCAGTGAACCTAAGAATCGAAAGCTCTGATAGCAAATGTTATGCAACCAGATCATAAAATAAAAGAAAATATAAATCAATGACTTGAAAATTATCCTCTTCAAGGGTGAAACCTCCTTTACATTACCTAAATGAACAATTCTTAAATGATACAAGAGTCACGTATGGATTTTGAGAAACACTTTTTTGAGATAAGGATAGGTTTGCAAGGGGAGACAAATCTACCCAGATCATATAAGAGCATCTAGTCTATAGGAGTGATGAAATATGCCATAAAAATATGTCCCCTAATGTATGAGTTTAGAAGGGAGATTGATGGCCAAAATACATTGTATAAAATGAGGAGTCATAGGAAAGGCTAGAGAGGAGATCACCATATTGAAGTCCATCAAATACTTGTAGAAGGAGTTAGAAAAAAAAATCATATCTGAGGCGGGAATACCCATGCTCAGAGGTAGTAAATCTTGTTTGTTGATCAAATATAATGTGGATCCAATATCTATACATAAGTTTGATTATGATAAAATCAATACATGATGGAACAACATATCATAGATGCAAAAGAAGTCTATGGAGATATGTATCAGTATCATATAGGAGGATATTTGTACAAAATATGTTGTATAACTGATCCTCACATGAGTACAATATTCATATGAATGGAGTAGTGGTATTGTATAAGACTCGGTTTCCAACATATAAAATGTTGTTGA
>APFE031145810.1:4317-15850 GCA_000404065.3 Pinus taeda
AGAGTCGAGAAAAGGACAAAAAGATGACTCTAGTCTCCTTCGAATATTTAATGAGCACGAAGTGACAAGACACTCACATGCACCTTTTCTTTTAAGGAGTCCGAAAAGGATCAAAAGTGACTACTCTGGAGAACTAGGCAAGAGGTTTACCAAACAATCCATAAAACTGCTTATACACCTTGGCAATCAGATGAAAACCAAGGACTTCCCGTACTGCAGTCAATCTTCCCGAATGCTGTGTTCAGTGCATTATGGCTTGTAAGGCGGCAGACTCGGCTTCCTATGGATAAAAGGTTGCAAGCCTATAGGGGTCTCCCAATATATACGCGACAGTACGTGGGAGCACAATCCGTACTGGCACCTATCATTTCACCGTGGAGGAATCACCCAACCACTCAACGGTAAGCTACTAGGTTTAAAGACGCCAGAACACGTCTCTAACCTAGACCTCTAGAATATTTACGTTATGTTCCAATGTGTTGTTAGGTTCATTCAGTTTATTTTACAGTTTATCTTCAATTATGTTTCAGTTTTTTGGTCCTACCGTATGTGATCTCTCGAAACTTCCTAAATGCAAACTATATGCCAAAATTATATCATTTCATTCAATGAACTCTATATACAGGAGAGTTAAGATCTTTACACAAACAAAATGATCAACAAAGATCCTAATGCAGCTAATAACAAGAAATGAATTTTTTTTTCTTTTTCTTTTTAAAGCAACAAATAACAATAAATGCTAATTAATATAATGCAAAAAGATCTTTTGTTTTTCTTTCTTTTAAGATAGCATGATGCACTTAACAAACCTCAAGAGATATTCACAAGTATAAACAAACACAATTCACTCAATAGAACCAATTCTGAAACATCAAGATGACCTGTCAAAGCAAAGAAAAACACAAAGACTTTCAATGAACCATGTGATCTAAGTTCAGATGAAGTCAAGCAAAAATCAAATAAGCTAGAAGTGAATCACTCGAAGCATAGAATTCCACTTTCACAACCACTAGATGAGTGTGGAAAACAACCAAAAAGCTGACTGGATTACCAAACCACAACTTCCCACAGAAGCCTCGACATGCAAAGCCACTAGGTGTTCTAGGGCTAGGATACAAAATCGATAGAAATAAGCAAACAACTGAAGGATAAAAGTAATAACCAGTCACACAAAGGTCTAACACACTTCCAGAAGCTGCAAAAGATATGGAAAAATACAAATCCAAGCTCAGAAGGCTGGCAAACAAGCTAACTGAAAAGGTTAACAGGTCTGGCGCGACTGTCAGGCTGCAACTCGCGCTATAAAGGGATTGGCGTGGGTTGTCAGCTAGCAATATGCGCCAACTGGCGCGACTGTCAGAGGAAAAACCGCGCTAATAAAGTTTGCCAAGTAAAAAAGAAAAACAAGCGGCCCAAAGCTTGGTTTACAGTCTCTAGGAAGGCCAGGAAGCAAGAGGCAACAAGAAATTCAATCCAGAAAGCTATCCAAGCAAGCAAACAAGAGAAAAACTAACATGCAAGACAAACTCCAAATTGTTCAGTCCGTAAACCAAACTAGAGATTGACTGAAGTGGCTTTGATCTACTTCACTAATGCAAAGTAATAGTGTTTCGAAGGCTATCTGGCCATGCTTCAGGCTCCGTCTGAAGTTTATAGATCAAACAATAAGCTAAACTCCCCAGCGGAGTCGCCAAATTGTTGAACAGGTAAATCCCCTCTGCGAACAGAGGCGATCCCACTAGCCCAAATGGGGTCTAGCAAAAATCAAACAACGCTAACACGCAGGTTCCTAATTGCAAATCAAAGATCGATGATGAGGGCCTACCTGGATTCCAACGCTAGTACTTGTAGAAGAATCGTTGCTCCCATTCCTTTGCTCCAGCTAGTCACAATCCCCATGATCCTCGTGAACGGACACCTGCACATGCAAAGAACGACACAAATACAAGCATAAAATCCAATAGATGCAACTATATATCAGTTAGAAAGGGTATAACTCAATCATCATTATGAAGACAATAAGAGTGGAACCATAATGATAGTCGTCTATTAATGAATAAAAAGCAGAGAAAGATACAACCAAGGTTCTGATGTTGAACCTATTCTCTGGCTTGGGTGAGTAGCTATGTATGCCTTGCAATAGACCTTCTCTCTCTCAGGATTCCGGCAACATAACCTCCCTATGCTTCAAAATTCTTACTATCACTCTAGCATTACTCCAGCACTCACAAAACTCTAGCAAAAACTCCCCTGTCTAATGCATGAGGACAGACTTTTATAGATGGAGAAGGGAGGAAGATTCATTGTACCAGGACGCCCACTATGGATTGGCATTACCTCCGAAAAGCTACTGAGGATAGGTGTCAAGGATAGATGATGACTCTCGACCTCTATCCGATGGATTTTTTCCTCAAAGGACTTCATGATAAGAGAGGAAAAAACATATGGGTGCGCGTTGGCCAAAAATCATTACTAAACTTATTTGGTGCGAGTGTTGCTCTAGGACAGAGCACCAATGGGCGTGCCCCCTTTTGAGGATCTCAGTGATTGGCGCGGGTAAGACACTGTGTACCTGCGCCAATGGAAAAAAGGCACTTTTCAGGGATAATTTGCAGAAGGTGTCTTCAGGGAACATGAAGTACATACTCAGGGGAACATAATGCAAATGTTTTTAGGTTATGTCACTGCTCACAGGTCCTGGAATGTATCCTCCAATGTACAAAAACAAGGATAACAGGGACGGTGACCAATGGTGACAAATTACTATGTAACACCTCTATTTCGTACCTAGAGGAGTATCCATATGTTTCCAATCTTGCATCTAGAATCACTGAAGGATTTCATAAGTGTACTTCCCCTATCCAACAAATATCTCTCCATCTCCCCGCCACAACTCCAAGACAAGGAAGTAGTGCATCAAACCCATATCCTTCATCTCGAACTCTCTTGCAAGGTCCTCTTCGCAAGACTGGATCAACCTGTCATCTCCTATAAAAGTCAAATCATCTACATAGAGGATTAAGATGAGAAGAAAACCATCTACCATAATGTAGTAGATATTGGCATCTACTTCACTCTTACCGAATCCCAATCCACTATGATAAGAATCTATGCGAGTGTACCAAGCATGAGGTGCCTGCTTGAGACCATAAAGGGCCCTGTTTAGCCTACACACATGTGTCTCCCTGCTAAAGGTCTCCTCTTACACCCCATATGTGCTGCCAATGCAAGTATGGTCTTGATAGATGAGTATCTTTCCCCTAATAGATGAATATCTTGCCACAAGGGCAAATGTCTCCTCATAATCAATCACCTCCACCTCTGAGAATCATTTGGCCACAAATCTGGTCTTGTACTTCTCAATACTACCATCAAATAAATGTTTCAACTTATACAACCACTTCGAACCAATAACTAACTTGTTCTCAGGTCTAGGAACTCCCTCCCAAACATTGTTCTTCATGATGGAATTATACTCCTACACCATGGCACCTACCCACACTTGCTACGAAACAAACTGTTCAAAAGAAGATGGCTCAAAATCTATCATGTCTATCATGATTTCCATATATCCTTTATATCTATCTGATGATCTCCTCTGTCTGTGCAAGGAGCTAGGAGCTCCAACTTTCTCTTGAGATTCCTGCACCAACCTATCAACCATCTTGGTCCTCTTCCTCCCTTCTCTGAAAGGATCTGTGTGAGTGAGTACCCCCAATTAGTCTGCTCTCTCCTCCTGCACATGTGGTTGCTCCACATCATCCTCTTAGAATGTTCTCTTGCATTTGATAAATATTTGACTTTGTGGATCTGACTGAGGCTCCTCCTTTGGAGTTAGAAGTTCCTCCTCTAGTGGTATGCTTAGTTGTCACTCTAAAGAGCTCCTCATGGCCTTCTCCTCATCAAATATAACATCCATCCTCATAACAATCATCCTAAGTGAGGGCATGTACACTCGGTAAATATGAGGTGTCTCAGAACAACCCATAAAGATCCCCCTCTTTCTCGTGGGATCCAAATTTTTCCTGCTATCTTTGGAGACATGAAAATAGACTATGTATCAAAAAAATTTGAAAGTGGGAGACATTTATCTTCCTCCTAGTGAAAGCCTCTTCAAGTGTAATCATTACAAGAATATTGTGAGGGCTTCTGTTTTGCAAGTAAACAACTATATTGCAGGCTTTTACCCACATGTATAGTGGAAACCCCTGGTCATGCAACATTTCTCTAACAACTTCTACAATACTTCTATTTTTCTTCTTTCTAACCCCATTTTTATAAGGGGTTTGGGGTGCAATCATATCCCTTCTAATACCCTCCTCGGGATATAATTAATTGAAGGCATTAGACACATACTCTCCTCCATTATCACTTCTTAGATATTTAATTTTCTTTCTAGTCTCATTTTCAACTAATGCTTTAAATTCAACAAATTTTGAATAAGCCCCATATTTATTATTCATGAAATAGATCCAAAATTTGTGGGATAAACCATCTAAGAATATCACATAATACCTATGCTTTGTAGTTGAGACTGTGGAAAATTGTCCCCACACATTAGAGTGAACTTGATCCAAAATGGCTTTAGCTTTGCTATCTTAGCCCTAGAAGGAAGATTTAACATATTTCCTAAGAGTGCATCCCTTGCAAACATCATGTTTATCAAGGGTGCATTATTTTCAAATCTCCACGGTGTTGGTGTTCCATGCGCCTATGCTATATCTATCCAACATCTTAACCCTAAACATGTTTACCTTGCTGCTCAATGAACCACATGCATCCACCTCCAACTTGTATATATTTTTAACCCAAACACCAATTTGTTTTACTTGTCCAATAGCAACATGCTTTAGATAAGCCTTCCCTTTACTGAACACCACATCATATCCTTTATCTTCAAGTACAACTACATAAAATAGATTTTTCTTCAGACTAGGCACAAACATTACATTCTTTAGGTGAAGATGGGAGCTTGACTCCCTCTTAAAGGTGGCAGTGCCAATCCTATTGGTACTATATCTTCCATCATCTCCAAACTCTATGTATAATTGCATGTCCTTCTCCTTTAAGCTACTAAATAACTCCTTATTTCCTATCATATGAAATGAAGCACTAGAGTCTAAGTACCATACACTACCCCATACAGTACTTTCCATGCAATTAATGAGGATGAAATCCAACTTGAATTGTGATGTGAGAGCATCCCCTGTTGCTCTTTCTATAGGCTTCTTACTGGATTTATCGTGTGGACGCTTGGTTGCATAGTGTCCATACTCATGACAGTGAAAGCATTTTGATTTTACTAAGGTATTTCTTCTTACCATGGTTTTGGATGGATTCTGCCTTACCTCGGGCCTTCTTTCCTTTGGATTTCTTTCCTTTGTCAGTTAAGGAAAAGTTTTCTTCCTTATCATTTTTGGATGTGACTCAATCTTTGGTGTTTCTTCTAATATCCTCCTGCACCGAGTCAGACCAAAGTCTCTCCTAATCTGGGAGCTTTTCTCTACCATCAACTGAATCCTAATAGTTGTGTCACGACTTTGGAAGACCAAGGAGTGCTAAGCTCACAAGTTAATATGGAGGCATAATCACTCCAAATCCTGCAAGTTCATCTCTCATTTGAGTGAATCTGGATAGGTATTGAAAAATAGTTTCATTTTTATTCATTCAAATGCTCCTCAAATCATCTCTCAATGCCAACTTCCTAGCATCACGGTTGCTTTCAAATAGGTTTTTCAAATATTCCCACATTGAAAATGGAGTCCCTTTTCCATGAAAATTTGAAACCACATGGTGTCTCACTCATTCGAGGATAATCCTCTAGTCTTTTTCCATGTCTCTCTTCCACAGAGTCAGCTGTTGTGCATCTGATGCTGCTAGTTTTGGAATATCTGTTTGTGAGTACTCTAGTACTCAATTATCATCTAGCATAACTTCCATCTTGTCTTTCCAAGCATAGAAATTCTAAGTTCCTTCGAATGCATACTCAAGCCTCAATCCATTGAAAGACATTATTCCTACACTAAAGGAATACCTACACCACAAATCTACTATTCAAAATTTCTTTGAGAGATGATGAGGAACCTGGTTTCTATGTAGTTCATTGAAAGACGTTATTCCTGCACTGAAGGAATACCTACACCACAAATCTACTATTCAAAATTTGTTTGAGAGATGAAGAGGAACCTGGTTTCTATGTAGTTTTCAATAGCTTTGATACCATGTAGAAATAACTTGAAATTTGCAGCTGCTAATGAAACCAAACTGAAATCAATAGACACAAATTTATTCTACTAAATTATGCAGAAGGAAAATTGACAATAGAAACACATGCGATCATTCAATCATAATGAACACAATTTTTTCTATGGAACCCAACTGGGGAAAATCCTATGTTTATATAATATCGGTTGAGAACAATGATATATTACAATGTCTACTTCAATGCTTGAATCTCCCTATGCATTGCAATATTGATCTCCTCCTCCTAAGTCTGCTCTAGAAAATACTTAGCCAAAATAGGTCTCCTTCTTCCTCCTATTTCCTTCGCAATTCCTGCTCCTAAAGAATAGGGAAAGCTCCTATTTTCTTATGCAAATCCCAAGAGAAATGGCTCACCTGCTACATGCAAAACCTGTACACTCACTAGTATACAATGATAATTACAATGTTCCTTTTTCCTCCAACTTCACTAGCAATTCAAATTACATGCATGAATAGGGATATTTTTAGTAAATTGACTAGTTCACTAAGAGTTAGTTAAGTTTACAAATATTACAACTACTCAACCGAACTCATACTGACTCTATTCTTTACTAGAAATCAGATAACTGACTTTCACTAAAGATAACACCTCTTGATAGTTATATCTTAGCCACCAACTTGCACACAACTCTACTTCTAGTCCACAAACTTGAATTGACTGACTTAACCGAGTGAGTTGGCCATGTCACTCTTGCTAACTTCCTACCAACTCATCTTGCTGAAGTGGAAATTCAGAATTTACTCATTTGACTAACGCTCAATTCAAATGAAGCCTTTTCTTGCTACAATTTAGCATATCCAATAAAAAATTTTCAAGTTTTAATTGCCAATGGAGGGAGTATTGGTTGTTTGGGAAAATTCCAAAACACTAAAATGAGTATGGGAAAATATAAATTGGAAAGATCAATGTATGTCATTCCAATTGGGGGTGTAGACATTGTTCTAGGGATTCAATGGTTAAGAAAATTGGGTACAATTTCTACAAACTATAATGAGTTATTCATGACATTTGAATTTGAAGGAGTTCAGTATGAGCTCAAAGGGTTAAAATTTGGACCTTAGCAATCCATTAGCTCTCATAGAATGAAAAAACTCCTAAAAAGGGGTAGAAACATAATTGTGGTTACATGATATTCTATAGAATTTAATTAGGAAGAAAAAAATATTCCCAAGGAATTAAAAGGCACCTTGGAAAATTATTATAGAGTCCTCTAAGAAATTCCCAAATCCCTACCTCCATCTAGAGATCATGAACATTAAATTGAATTAATACCTAGAATCACTCCTCCTAATTCCATTTTTGTGGTCATTGATAGGCTCACCAAATATGCACAAATTTCTAGAATTTAAAGTACATACACAACAAGCCAAGTAGCATAAATGTTCATGAAGGAAATTTATAAACTTCACAGTATTCCTAAGGTAATAATGTGTGACAAAGATCCAAAATTCATAGGTAGTTTTTGGAAAGAATTATGGAAGGTGAGTGGAAAAAAATTAGCAATGTGTTCAAGATATCATGCACAAACAAATGGTCAAGAAAAAATAGTAAACAAATGTTGTTGACACCTAATCATGGGGTTTGGATGAACAATTGTAAATAATGTAAATAATAAATAATGGAAAAGGAAGAGTCGCCGAGAGATGAAATCCAAGAGTCACTCCCTGATGTATATAACTACAAATGATCTAAATGAATAAACACAATTTCATTTGAGGAGTTACCTCCTGGCATGACATGGTATCAGAGCGTATAAGATGTAGCGTGGGGTGTGAGGGACCGCTCACCGCATGAGGGGTGTTGACTGTGCAAGGGGATGGGGAGAACATATCACGCCTTCCAGGATACAATAAACACGGCCAACAAGGAAACTCCATTCATATGTTTGATGGCAAGGTTGAGGTGAGAAAAGAATCAGATCACTCACTTGTCATGATGGGGATAGAAGAAGAAAGACTTCTCAAGTTGCAAGGTACCTCTGCTCGTGCACAAAATTTCTCATACAATTCTCATTACGATGAAGGTACATTTCCATCAAGTCTATTATTGATCCAGGTGGATATTGGTGGCCACTCGCTAATTCCACGTGGATCCCCTCTAGTGCTTCTTTCAGTTCTTTCAGTTTCCTTAAATATAGCACAATTTACTATTTTTAGTAGTTTTTCGGGTCCTAAACTTCTGGAGCCGTTTTGAGGCCCTAAACAACGTTTTTTGGGAAATATACCGCCAAGGATTTTTCTCCCTAAAAATCGTCTTTTCTATCGTAGTCCTTGGAGAGATCTTTCCAACGGGCTATCATGCGCGTCAAACGGAGATAAGATGACCAATTCGCGACCCCGGGAAGTTGATGTACCAACTTACCCAAAAACGGGGCCCACAATTTGGCGTTTCATCTTCCAGGGTTAGGTTTGGGAATGTGAAGGGTTTTTCCATTGTTTCTCAACAATAAATAGGCCTTTTGAGCCTCCTTGTAACACATTTAGAGCATTAGTTGTACATTCTCTTCTCAAGATAAGCTCCATCGCCCTAGCTGGTTATTTCCATTTCTGGTTGTAAGCATATTTCAGTATTTTCCATTAATGAAATGAAGTATTATTTCTGCTGCATCTTTGTGTATATGGTTATGTCTGTAATTTGTTGCATTCCTGTTTAAGTCTGGATCAGTGGTATCAGAGCGGTCTGCATTTTCTCTGTTTTTTCTTTGCATGTCCCCAATGAGGTCGAGATATAAGGAATTAGGGCTTGAGCTGGTCGAACCTTTGCAAGACTAGCCTCGAAAACCCCGACGGCCTCCCATGGAGGATGAGAATAAAGACGAGGGAGCAGGAGATCCTATCAAAATCTTGCTCGAAGAAGCCCTCAAGCGACAGCGGAATGCGATGATGGACAACTTTGCCCAAATCCTTCAGCGGCTACCCAAAAGTGACGCATCGGCTTCCAGCAGCTACTTTGGAAACGCCACGCCCTTTAAGGTACATATTCGAGGGTCAGATAGCCGCAGATGCCGTAGATAAATGGTTAAATCTCCTAGAGGTTTATTTTTCTGTTCATGAATTTTCGAGTCGGGAAAAGATTGTTTTTGCTCTTCTCAAAGCAGCCGCCCACGTCAAGGACTGGTGGGAAACCTACTGCGAGCAGAAGGATGAAACTACAGGCTCGCTATTTTCAGCCGCACCCACCTGGAATTCATTCCGGGAGGCCATTAAGGAGAAATACTACCCTGTTGGAAGCTATGACGATGAATACATAAAGTGGACCACGCTGCGGCAGGGAAGGGATCAAGATGTGCCGGAGTTCACCAATCTTTTCCATACCCTTCGCACGAAGTTGGGTATCAAGGATTCGGAGCAGCATTTGATACTCAAATACCGTGGCTGCCTACACAAGTACATCCAGGAAGAAGTGGAATTCCTGAACATCTCCTCTCTCGGCATAGCATACCGATATGCCGTCAAGATCGAGCAGAAGTTTAAACAAAAGAAGCGAGACTTTGGATCTGCGAATCCAAAGCAAGGGAAAGGTGCCCCGAAACCACAGAACAAAGGATTGAGCCAATGCGGAGCAGCCCAAGACAACCCGCCAAAGCTACAAGCAAAAAACAATGCCGCAAAGCCGAAAAAGGACACGGGAAAATGGTGTGAGTTCCATAAGAGCTCCACTCACAACACAAGTGAGTGTCGGGCGAAGCAGTCACTGGTGGCAGAGCTAAAGGTTTCGGAATCAGATGCAGGTTCCGACTCTGAGTCAGAACCCGACAAGGGGAATGACAAAGGGAAGCAGATCATTGATGCGAATCCCAACGCCACTGTTGCTACTGCCAAGATCCATAAAAATGAACCAGAAGATCCAGAGGAGGAGGAGCGTCTCTTCCACTCCCAGATGTGGGTAAGGGGCTCCCCGCTACAGTTCATTGTCGATAGAGGGAGCCAAAAGAACCTCATTTCGGCAGAGGTCGTGAAGCGGTTGGGCTTACCGACCACAGCACATCCACAACCGTACACGATCGGGTGGCTGCACCAAGGATGGGATCTACGCGTGAGTCAACAGTGTCGCCTTCCATACAACATCAAGCCCTTCACAGATGAGGTATTGTGTGACATTGCTCCCCTTGAAGTTTGTGATGTATTATTAGGACAACCATACTTGTGGAAGTGACACGCTGTGTATGAATCAAGGCCCCGTGCTGTTATTATTACATTGGGAAATCAATTATACAGGATACCAGAGGTAGCACCGCCTACTGCCATCTCTTTGATTACTGCAAAACAATGTAGTAAGCTCATTTCCGAAACTGGAGAATTTGTTTTCCTGATGATACACCCTCAAGGAGAGAATAAAACGGTGGCGACAACCTCCAGACAGGGCCCCTCTGCACGACAACTATAGATGGACAAGGTCGTGGAGGAGTATGAGGACATCTTCACCTCCCCCGTAGGGGTTCCTTTGCACTGTCAGGTCAAGCACTCCATTGATCTGACCCCAGGTGCACCGCTACCCAATGGACCAATTTATCGGTGCTCCATTATGGAGAATGATGAAATCAAGAGGCAGATTCAGGAGCTGCTGCAGAAAGGCCACATTCGTTCGAGTTCATCGCCTTGCGGGAGCCCAATTGTGTTGGTACAGAAGAAGGATGGGACTTGGAGACTCTGTATTGACTATCGGACGCTGAACAAGATCACTGTCCGTAATAGGTACTCGATCCCACGGATTGATGACCTCCTGGACCAACTAAAGGGGGCAAAATATTTCAGCAAGATTGATCTGAAGTCAGGATATCACCAGGTACCGATCTAACCCTCTGATGTGTGGAAGACTGCCTTCAAAGCCAAGGAGGGCCTTCGAATGGTTGGTTATGCCTTTCGGGTTGATGAATGCTCCTGAAACCTTCATGAGGCTAATGGATGACATCTTGTCCCCATTCACCAACTCATTTGTAGTGGTATACTTGGATGACATTCTGATATTCAGCCAAAGTTGCGAAGAGCACCTCCACCACATCCGATAGGTTCTCCAAACACTGCGACAACACAAGCTATGTGCCAATTTGGGAAATGCACTTTTGGCATGACCCAGGTTCAGTATCTGGGATACATTATCGATGAACAGGGGGTGCATGTGGATCCAGCCAGGATCTAAGTC
Organism: Pinus taeda; assembly: GCA_000404065.3. Lineage (NCBI taxonomy): Eukaryota > Viridiplantae > Streptophyta > Pinopsida > Pinales > Pinaceae > Pinus > Pinus taeda. The sequence continues at coordinate 15,725 of APFE031145810.1, forward strand.
ATTTGGGATTGGCCATCTCCAACCACTCTGACAGAGCTTCGCAGCTTTCTAGGTCTTGCCAACTTCTACCGCAGGTTCGTGTTGGGGTTTTCTCATATCACTTGGCCTTTGAGTCAAGTCACCAAG
>APFE031145810.1:23346-87551 GCA_000404065.3 Pinus taeda
AGGGAGCAGGAGATCCTATCAAAATCTTGCTCGAAGAAGCCCTCGAGCGACAACGGAATGCGATGATGGACAACTTTGTGCAAATCCTTCAGCGGCTACCCAAAAGTGAGGTATCGGATTCCAGAAGCTACTCTGGAAACGCCACGCCCTTTAAGGTACAAGTTAATTTTGAAATCCCCATATTCGAGGGTCAGATAGACGCAGATGTCGTAGATAAATGGTTAAATCTACTAGAGGGTTATTTTTTTGATCATGAATTTTCGAGTCGGGAAAAGATTGTTTTCGCTCTTCTCAAAGCAGTCCCCCACATCAAGGACTGGTGGGAAACCTACTGCAAGAAGAAGGATGAAACTACACACTCACTATTTTCAGCTGCACCCACCTGGAATTCATTCCGGGATTCCATTAAGGAGAAATACTACCCTATTGGAAGCTATGAGGATGAATACATAAAGTGGACCATGCTGCGGCACGGAAGCGATCAAGATGTCCCGGAGTTCACCAATCTTTTCCATACCCTTCGCACGAAGTTGGGTATCAAGGATTCAGATCAACATTTGATACTCAAATACCAGGGCTACCTGCACAAGTACATCAAGGAAGAAATGGAATTCCTGAACATCTCCTCGCTCGGCATAGCATACCGATATGTCATCAAGATCGAAGAGAAGCTTAAACAAAAGAAGCGAGACTTTGGATTTGCGAGTCCAAAGAAAGGGAAAGGTGCCCCGAAACCACAGAAAAAAGGACAAAGCCAAGGCGCGGCAGCCCAAGACAACCTGCCAAAGCTACAAGCAAAGAACAGTGCCGCAAAGCCGAAAAAGGACACGGGAAAATGGTGTGAGTTCCATAAGAGCTCCACTCGCAACACAAGTGAGTGTCGAACGAAGCAGTCACTGGTGGCTGAGCTAAAGGTTTCATAATCAGATGCAGGTTCTGACTTTGAGTCAGAACCCGACAAGGGGAATGACAAAGGGAAGCAGATCATTGATGCAGATCCTAACGCCACTGTTGCTACTGCCAAGATCGAGAAAAATGAACCCGAAGATCTAGAGGACGAGGAGCGTCTCTTCCACTCCCAAACGTGGGTAAGGGGCTCCCCGCTACAGTTCATTTTCGATAGCGGGAGCCAAAAGAACCTCATTTCGGCAGAGGTCATGAAGCGGTTGGGCTTACCGACCATAGCACATCCACAACCGTACACTATCGGGTGGCTGCACCAAGGACGGGATCTTCACGTGAGCCAACAACGTTGCCTTCCATACAACATCAAGCCCTTCACAGATGGGGTATTGTGTGTGTGACATTGCTCCCCTTGAAGTTTGTGATTTATTATTAGGACAACCATACTTGTGGAAGTGACATGCTGTGTATGAATCAAGGCCCTGTGCTGTTATTATTACATTGGGAAATCAGTTATACAGGATACCAGAGGTAGCACCGCCTACTGCCTTCTCTTTGATTACTGCAAAACAATGCAGTAAACTCATTTCCAAAACTGGAAAGTTTGTTTTCCTGACGATACGCCCTCAAGGAAAGAAGAAGACGGTGGCCACAACCTCCAGACAGGGCCCCTTTACACGACAACTACAGGTGGACAAGGTCGTGGAGGAGTACGAGGACATCGTCACCTCCCCCGTAGGGGTTCCTTTGCACTATCAGGTCAAGAACTCCATCTATCTGACCCCAGGTGCGCCGCTACCCAATGGACCAATTTATCTGTGCTCCATTCTGGAGAACGATGAAATCAAGAGGCAGATCCAGGAGCTGCTGCAGAAAGGCCACATTCGTCCGAGTTCATTGCCTTGCGGGAGCCCAATTGTGTTGGTACAGAAGAAGGATGGGACTTGGAGACTCTGCATTGACTATCGGGCACTAAACAAGATCACTGTTTGTAATAGGTACCTAATCCCACAGATTGATGACCTCCTGGACCAACTAAAGGGGGCAAAATATTTCAGCAAGATTGATCTGAAGTCAGGATATCACCAGGTACTGATTGAACACTCTGATGTGTGGAAGACTACCTTCAAAGCCAAGGAGGGCCTTTTCGAATGGATGATTATGCCTTTCGTGTTGATGAATGCTCCTGCAACCTTCATGCGGCTAATGGATGACATCTTGTGGCCATTCACCAACTCATTTGTAGTGGTATACTTGGATGACATTCTTATATTCAGCCAAAGTTGGTAAGAGCACCTCCACCACATCTGACAGGTTCCCTAAACACTGCGACAACACAAGCTATGTGCCAATTTAGAGAAATTCACTTTTGGCATGACCCAGGTTCAGTATCTGGGATACATTATTGATGAACAGGGGGTGCATGTGGATCCAGCCAAGATCCAACTCATTCGGGATTGGCCATCTCCAACCACTCTGACAGAGCTCCACAGCTTTTTAGGTCTTGCCAACTTCTACTACAGGTTCGTGTTGGGGTTTTCTCATATCACTTGGCCTTTGAGTCAAGTCACTAAGGGAGGAGCGAAGGAAATTTTTTTTTGGTCTGAATCACAACAGAAGGCATTCGTAGAGTTGAAAGATCACCTCTGCACGGCACTAGTGCTCGTGTTCCCAGATTTACAACAACCATTTGAGCTCGAGACATATGCCTCTGACTATGCTATTGGCGCAGTCCTTACTCAACATGGGCATCCAGTGGCATATCACAGCGAAACACTTTCAGACACAGTCCGGAAGTATCCCACTTATGATAAAAAGATGTATTCCATTGTGTAGGCCTGCTGACAATGGAAGCATTACATTTTAGGGAAGGAAACGTCATCCACACAGACCACCGACCCCTGCAGTTCATATAGACCCAAGGGGAATTGCAAAATGATCGTCATCAGAAGTGGTCCACATACCTGCAACAGTTCCATTTGAATATCAAGTATAAGAAGGGCAACACTAATAATGTTGCAGATTGCCTCAGTCGACCACCGATCATGGTATTAACCACCATGCTCAACTCTTGTGGGCACGAGACTTCTGATTGGCCACTGCTCTACAAAAGCGACCCGAAATTCGGCCACACATACTAGAACCTCTTGGAGGATCAGCATGTTCCAGATTTTCACCTCCAGGACGGCCTGTTATGCCACCTGGGTCACCTTTTTGTTCCTTCAAGCGAGTGTGCCAAAATGATTTTGGAAGCACACTACAGTCAGGCTGTTGGGCATTTTTGGGTTGAAAAAACGTTGGCAGTACTGCAGAAGTATTTCTATTGGTCGAATCTTTGATAGGATGTCGGGAAGTACATCAGGTCATGCACTGCCTGCTCCATTGCCAAACCGACCATCAAGAAGCAAGGCCTCTATAACCCGCTGCCTACCCCTAATCGGCCTTGGAAATCCATCTCCATGGATTACATGTCAGGCTGTCCTTCCACTAAGCATGGAAATGACTTTGTTTTTGTGGTCGTCGACAGGTTCTCAAAGATGGCCATTATGGCGGCTTGCAAGAAGAATATCACAGCAGAAGCCACTTCTAAACGAGTGTGGGTACACTTTTGGATCCCACAGTCTATCATCTCAGATCGGAATAGCAAGTTCCTCGGTACATTTTGGTCTAGTCTCTGGTCAATGCTGGATGATCGTACACATTTTGCGCATGTACAACTCAAAGCATCCATGCACATGGGACGAGAGCCTCTCCTATGTTCAACACAGCTACAACCGGGCTCTCCACAGCTCGACTGGCCATAACCCTTTTCAGGTGGGCTTGCGATTCCAGCCACTATGTCCCATCGATGTGGCCATGCCATTTGCAGCTACTCATCTAGATTCTACTCATGTCTAGTCCGAAATAGATAAGGCAAATAGCTTCATTGAGCACATCCAACATATTCGCCAGCAGGTCCATGACATTTTGGAGAAATCAAATGCTAAGTACAAGCAACGACATGATCAACATCGAGTGCCACACAAGTTTTAGGTGGGTGACAAAGTCTGGTTGCATTTGTGAAAGGAACGCCTTATCGGAGCCTATCGAAAACTCAGACCACTTCGATATGGCCCTTACACCATTACCAAGACTATGTGAGACAATCCATTTGAGCTCAGCATTCCCCCATTCCTTGGCCTGCACCCAGTGTTCAATGTCGACCGCCTTCGGCCATACTTTCTGCCATTACTAGACACGTCCGACATTGCAGAACAACTCACACCCACAGAGTTAAATCCAGCTTGCATGGAAAATGTTGCAACTGATCAGATCATGGACACACAGATCAAACACACTCACCAGCAGAATATCTAACTGTATCGAGTTATCAAAGTAGGACAACTTCTTCACTAGGGCAAGTGGCTCACCAAGGACCAAGTGCAGTAGAAGTTCCCTCATCTCATGGAGGAACTCAACGCAATGGGGACCATTGCTTCCTAAGGGTGGAGGAATGATCCAGGTAGATATTGGTGGCCACCCACTAATTCCACTTGGATCCCCTCTAGTGCTTCTTTTAGTTTTTTCATTTTTCTTAATTATAGCAGAGTTTACTATTTTTAGCAGTTTTTCGAGTCCTAAACTTCCAGAGCCGTTTTGAAGCCCTAAACGACGTTTTTTGGGAAATCTACCGCCAGTGATTTTTCTGTCTAAAAATCTTCTTTTTCGTCGTATTCCTGAGAGAGATATTTCCAACGGCCTATCATGCACGTCAAATGGAGATAACACGACCAATTCGCGACCTCTGGAAGTTGATGTACCAACTTACCCAAAGATGGGGCCCACAATTTGGCGTTTCATCTTCTAGGGTTAGGTTTTGGAATGTGAAGGGTTTTTCATTGTTTCTCAACAATGAATAGGCCTTCGAGCCTCATTGTAGCACAGTTTAGAGGCATGTAGCCACACATCTCTTCTCAGAGATTAGCTACCATCGCCCCAGCTGGTTTATTTCCATTTCTGGTTGTAAGCATATTTCAGTATTTTCCATTAATGAAATGAAGTATTATTTCCGCTGCATCTTGTGTATATGATTATCTCTGTAATTTGTTGCATTCCTGTTTAAGTCTGGATCATCATAACACGTCCCTTTAGTTACAAAAAATTCCCTATGCAAGGAATAGTTGTAGACTATGGTAGTTACTCCATAGGAAATGATAAATATGGCTACTAATGTTGGTGACTATAACTATGGCAGAGAATTGGAGGTGCAAAGCAACCTAGATGTGTTGGTTGTCAAAATCAACTTAAATCATCATCACTTCTATATATTTGTGAAAAAATTTGCATAAGGGGAGGAAACCATTCATTTAACACTTACTAGGTTTTCATCTAGGGCAAAGCATTAAGAAATATAATGGAAAATAAGTGAATTTCTCGATACATTAATTGTATGGTCATTAGTGCCTATCCATTTCATGAGATTTCCACACCATTATGAATCAACCAATTTATCATTTGTCATGTCTCAAGCCTATTCCATCGACCCAAATGTTAATGAAGTTCCATTGGTCATCGAGCATTGATAATATTTACGTCAGCTTACTCCATTGGCTATGAGTAAAATTTACAACGATCTATCCATGTATTTTCATGTGGTTTGAATCACCGTGTTAACATACTTGGTCATCAATCCTCCTATCACTCTCATGCGTTTTGCTAAAACCATCTGCCAACTACACACCAAGTGTGTCCTAAGCCATTGAATGAAAGAATTAAAGATAGACGCCATGGCCATGCCCTCTAAGAACATGGATTCGGTGAACTATTGATTGTAAGGGGGGGAATTTGGAGAGAAGGTGTTAGTATGCCTATGATAGAATGCTCACATACAAAATCACAGAATAACAGTGCTCATAATTTATAGGAGTTTTTCTGAATTTCTTTTCGGAATTGTATGCAATAGGGGCCTAGAAAACGAGTAGAGATGATAGGGTATACCATGTGAGAAATGGTACGGTGGAGGTCAAAATTTTGACAAACAAAAATGGTATATGCTCTGGTGTATTCAAGGGACATAGAACTCACCACACAATTGGCCACAAAACTAGTTGCTCAAATTTGAGTAGGAAAGGAGTACTCTTGCTCTGATACCATGTTAAACTCTAAGAAAAAAGAATGGACAAAATTAAGATAAAATGATGAGATGCTTATCATTCACAAAGATGTACATGTTAATACATTTTTCTGACCCTTTGTTTCATATTCCAAGAGTTTGTTTGGACTCCAATGATTCTTCACATTCCACACCATAACCCTTATCAGATTAGGTGTCCAACATATATGATCACAATATTTTGGAATAGTACTAAGAATTTAAATTTTTTTGAAAAGAAAAAAAAAATATGTGTTCCATTTAATTTTACCTTCAAAGTGTAGTTTTATTTTTTCATGTCTAAATAGTGATTTTTTGTTGAGTTTTAGTTATTTGATTTTATGATAGTTGGATGTATATTTTATTTTATTTTGGTAGTATAACATATAGAATAATAACTATTATTTTTGATATATAGATAATTGGACAAAAATTATATTATATACATTAAACTACAATCGAGAGAGCTTAAAGTTTATAAAATGAAAATCAAATTTATGTATTGAGATCAGGCATAAAATTAAAAAATATCCACAGTCTGAAAGATTATTTCGAGCATCAAAAATATTTGTAAAATATTAGCTAACTATACAAGATAAAAATTCTTATGAACAAGGCTTAATGGGATAGCCAACTATGAGAGAAGCCTCTTGGTCCTCTTTGAGGCAAGGTCCTTGTCAATCCTTCTCATTCTTAATAATGACAGAATAGAGTTAGTGCCATTAGAAGTACAAAAACCCACAAACTCAATTTCTTCCCCTTTTCAAACACTGATACCACAAAATTTGAGGTTGTGACCAAATAACACCTTCTAGGGAACAATGAATTTCACCTCAAGTCCCCTCAAATGGCTAAGAGACTCGAATATGTTATCTTTTCTATTCAATAAGAACAATTTTTTTTTTTTTTTATAATGGGTAACATTCCCTATAATGTAACACCTTTGTATAAGTGGACATTTAAGCTCTATATCCTCTTCCCAATCTTAGAATATTGCCACAGTTTGGCTGATAAATGTATGTTGGAAAATCTACTTAACATGTTAATTGGCTTGCTAACAACAAATTGAGAATCATGGGAGGTGGATAGTTTATAAATTTGTTTGGATTTATATGTATCCCTCTCAACCCTAGAGTCATGGAAGCATTGAAAGACACCTCAACGAAGGGTCTGCGCCTCTTAAACTTCTGGAAAACACAACCTTGTGTGTGGAGAAGATAAGGTACCAACCCATGTGAAGTTTGTTATTATATTTGTTAATCATGATGGCACAACTCTATGGAGGAGCCCTACTTGTACCCCCATGGTTGCAATATTTAATCATAGGATCATGGATCAAATCATTTTTTTTCCATGTGGAAGGTGGGTGAATGCATTGTCTTATGATCTGATATTTATGGTTCTACTCATATTTGAGGTTTGATTGCTAATTTTTTTTTGTATATTTTGTCGGGATGAGTCTAGGGCTTATGTGAAAATGAAAGGTACATTTAAGGGCCTCTGTAAGGATCGGTGTAAATGTTTTGTTTATACTAGTGCCTCGTGTATGTACAATGCTAGTTTCCATCCCCTTTGTTGGGTTGATTCTAGGGAATCCATGTCATAGTATGGTATAACAAAAGAGCGATAAGATCATTCATTGTTTTGTTCATTCCTCTGCAAATAAATTTCTTTTCTTTGAATTTTACCCTATGTTCCAACTTATGGTAGAGGCCTCTGACATAGCCCCACCTAGTAGCATAATCACTCTACATTAGTAGAAAATGATCAAATTAGTGACTAGGTGACTAAAAATTTAGTCATCGCAACTTATCCAAGTGAAATGCTACCAAAAAAATGAACAATCTTAACTAATCCAACTAAAATTGGCTAATATAAATGAATAATTTAGTCTCAGCTTAAAATATACAACTACTTAATAAGTAATACAATTAAAATTGACTAAGCTAAATCACTAATTTAGTCTAGAAACAAAAATATTTTTTTTTTTTATCAAGTAAGAGTGGAACCTTCCATTAATCTAAAAAAAATACATATTGTACACTTCTTTAACGGAGTCGAGCTAGGCAAACACCAGCGCTCTGAAGCTTCAATAGACAACTAGAATGGCAGAACCCCGAACTGAATTCCAATCAAGACTACAAAGAAACTAGGACAAGACAATCTGCCCTACAAAGAGTGCAAAGAATCCAAAATAAACCCAAATAGTTCTCTCTGTGTGACCAAAAGATTAAAATACCTACTTAATGACCCTTGATGGTGAGCCCACTAATCCGAAGGCCCAAAACTATGCCACAAATGACCCAAGCAACATCCTTAACTTTTGTTTAACTATCAAACCCAAAGACCATGTGATCCTACCCTTGAAGATCCAACGTCCCTAATTTGATTTCGGCCTAAACCTCACCCGAACTTTAACCTTTCTTGCAGACCCGAAGAGAATATAATCCACTGCAATAAACTATTTCGGGTCTAGATGATGAATTAACTGTCAATCATTTTCTCCACCCGAAATCCATAGGATGGGGGAGTTCCAAAGTGATCATGCCAACAAGCCCATGTTTTAACCTCTCTTATGGACCCGAAGAGTTTATAAGCCACCATACAATAATTTTTCGGGTCCGTTTGGAGAATTATTTCTCATGCAGCTTTCCGCCCAAAATCCATGGTATGAGGGATTTCTTATGAGATCTCGACAACTTGCCCACTCTTTACTATTTCTTACGAACCCAAAAATTAGATAGGCCACCACTTTATAATAATTTGGGTCTGTTTGGAACATTAATCTTCATGCATTTTTCCACCCAAAATGCATAGGATGAAGGATTTCAAGGCAATCTTTGGTTAGCCGCCTGCCAATCTGGCTGCAATTTATCACTTGTTTCTGTCCTGTGATTGGTCCACTACCTCTTGTTTCCGTTGGTATTATCTATGTTCATTTCTCATTGTTTGAAAGTGCTCCATGTCTTTGATAGCCTGCCTGTGGCAGTCCTCACACAATTTCCCTAATGGCATCCTCATTCAGGCATATCTTCTGTTGTTTTTTTCCCATAGTACTCCTTCATTCACCAGATGATCTGCTAACCTATTATTTGTTCTGCGAATGTGAACAAATTGAAGTGTTCTTAGGGATCTCAGGTGGGATTGAATGCATTGATAGACCTGCAACAACCGCCAGTGTTTTGACACTTTTTTTGGTGCTGTCCCATTGCATATCTTCTTGACCGAGCAGATTATCAGTTCAGAGTCTGCTTCTACAATAGTATTGTGTAAATTTGACTCAATCAACATTTCTATGCCTTTCTCTAAGGCCATGAGTTCCACCATATTGTTAGTGGCATTCCCCAAATGAATGTGAAGGATGATTTGTATGTTCCCCTACTCATCTCTTATGACTTCGCCATAACAAGCCACTCCAGGGTTTCCTTTAGAGGCTCCATCTATATTGAATTTCAGAAAACCATGTGGAGGAGGTTGCGAGAAATCCTTATTCACTATTGTATAGCTTGTGTTCTTGCTTATGCCCTGGGGGATCAGCAATTGGAGACCCAATTGCACATGTATATGTGCATCCTTGTTTAGAGGAGGGTTTTCAGGGGGTTGCTTGAGATAGGTACTTACAGTTTCTTTGAGTTGTCTTATAATCTGATCTATTATGCTCTATGTCAAGCCAATACTGTTCTTGAAAATACTGTTATTGCGTTCTTTCCAAACATCCCAGATGAAAAAACCTGGAATTAGAGTCCATGCTTTGTTGACTATTTCATTTTCTAAGAAATCTTTCCGCAAATTCTTTAAAGTGTCAGTAATTCTAGATGCGTCTCTGTTCGTTTGCCTGAAGATTGAGGCTACCCAATTCCGCAAGGTAGAGGTGGATGATTAGAGGTTGAGTAGGTGATCCATCGTCTCTTCCTGTAAATCACACAACTGGCATCTAGATTGACCAGCTAGACCTCTTTTCCAAAGATTCTCCCAAGTAAGAATATTTTTATGATGCACCAACCACATGAATAGTTTAATTTTCATCCAATATGATTTCTGCCATAGGTCCTTCCATATCTTATCAAGGTTTGGAAAGTCAAGCTCAATGGTAATTTTTTTGGCTTCTTTGAGGTTGAAGTTGCCTTCGTTTTTTCTTCCCCATCTTAGTTGGTCAAACAATGTTGATGTTAATATCTTTCTTTATTCTAAGATGCGTGCGAGATCTTTTGCTTGGGCCTTCAGAGGGGCTTCTTCATTGTATCCCAGGTTCTTCCATGTTCTCCATTTATCCCTGTATCTTGTTTGATCCCATTAATCACTTACCTTGAGAAAACCTTTACTGTCTGTATCATCCTTAAGATTGGCTAATTCTTCTCTACATAGGTTAGGTTCCTTATGCCAATTATCCTCCCAAAACCATGCTAGGTCTCCATCTTTGATCTCCTAGAAATTGTGCTTCTGAACTATGGCTCTATTCTCCCAAGCACTATTCCAAATGTGGGAGCCTTTGATGTGCCTAGACATCCGAATATGATCCCTTTCTTGCCAATTGTTTGCATACTTCTGTTTCCAAAGATTGGCCCATGGGGTTGCCGACTCCTTTAGCCATCTCCACCAAAGTTTTTCCCCAAAGACTTTGCTAAGGGTTTCAGGGTCATGAAGTCCCAAACCCCCATGGTTCTTAGGTTTACATAGCTTATCCCAAGCTACCAAAGCTCATTTCTTTTTCTCTTCCCCTTTTCCCCAAAGAAAATCTCTTTTAATATTTTTAATGAGTAACAAAACTCCTTTAGGAAGTAGGAAGAGCTGAAAACATGAAGGTGGGAATAGTTTGTAGGACAAACTTTGTAAGCATTAGTTGTCCAACTAAATTCAAAGACTTGCTTGTCCATTTTCTGATTCTATCATGCATTCTATTAGTCACTGGCTCCCAAACTTCCTTGCTCAGAGGCTTATCAATGAGATGTATTCCTAGATATTTGGATGGTAACTCATCTCTTTGAAAGCCGAGAATGCTGGAGAGGTTTCTCTGAATAGCAATGTCAGTATTAAAAAAGAAATTTTTTGATTTGGTGAGGCTTACCTCTATACGAGTGGCCATAGCAAAGTCGTTCAGGATTTGTTTGAATGCTCTAGCTTCTTTGACCATGGGTGTACCTTGCAGCATAGTGTCATCCGCAAATTGTTGATGAGTCCAAGCATCCCCATTCGGGGTGAGTTTGAGACCCTGGATTCTTCCTTCTATGTTGGTGGATTTAATGGCTTTGCCTAATCCTTCCCTCATGAGAATAAAGAGGAAGGGGGAGAGTGGATCTCCTTGTTAGAGGCCTCTTGAAGGTCTAAAGGCTCTGGATGGAGAGCCATTAATAAGGATTGAAAAATTAGCTGTAGTAACTAGGTCCATTATCCATCTTATCGAGTTGTGGTCGAAGCCATATGCTATTAGTACTTCCCTAGTGTACGACCAGTTTAGCTTGTCATAAGCTTTCGTTAGGTCAAGCTGTATGATCATCCCCGCTTGCTTATTGCTCTTAAGAGAATGAACCACCTCGTGAGCTTGAATTATGTTGTTTAGAATCTGCCTTCCTTCCACATAATCAGTTTTCTCCTCAGACACAAGTGTTGGAAGTAAGGTCTTGAGTCTGTTTGCAATTACTTTGGAAATAATTTTGTACACCACATTTCATAAAGCTATGGGTCTAAATTTGTCTGGTTTCATAGCTTTTTCCTCCTTTGGAATCAAAGCTATGAAAGAAGTATTAAGTGCCCTCAAAACGGTTTTGAATCTTCTCGAGTCCTCCACAACTTCCAGGGTATCTTGTTTGACTATTTCCTAGCATGCTTTGAAGAATTCAACATTGAACCCATCCAATCTTGGAGCTTTCCCATTTTGGATTTCTTTAATAACTTTAGTAACTTCCTCTTGAGTCACTAGCCTGTTAAGATTTTAATTGTCTTCCCTGGTTACAATATTTGGAATATACTTTTTGAATTTGTTGATAAATTGTGATCTGTCTTCAAGAGGATTCTCTTCTATGCTTTGCAAATTTTGTACCAGAGCACATTCAATTTCATTGTGGGAGATAAGCTATTTCCATTGAGTGTCTCTAAGTCTTGAAATCCTATTATGTGCCTTGTGATCCATGGTTGACTTGTGAAAAAGCTTGGTGTTTCAATCCCCTTCTTTAAGCCATTGCAATCTCGATTTTTGCCTCAAGAAGATATCCTCTTGCTTGCATCTGTCATCCCATTCCTATTGAAGAGTGCCAGCTTGCAATTTTCTTTCCTTAGTAAAGCCACCTATGATAAGGATCTGATTGATTCCTCGAAGTTCCTATTCAACATCTCTTTTAGCTTTGAAAATATTGCCAAACTCCTTTTTGTTACATTCTTTAAGCTTGAGTTTGATGTGTTTTAGTCTCTGTTGTAGGAGAAACATATTAGTTCCTTGAACGAGAAAAATCTTCCATCCACCATTTAGCAATATTACTGATGAATTCACGGTGAGTGAGCCAAACATTTTTAAACCTGAAAGGTCTGTTCCTTAGAGTACCTCTAAAATAAGCTTCAAGTTGGATAGGCCAATGATCTGAGCCTCCAGAAGGAAGGATTGATGCAGTCAAGTCAGGGCCAATGAGAAAGAGGTACTTTGAGATTATAAATCTATCTAGTTTAGAGACAAATTAAGAAGCCCCTCCCTTCTTATTGTTCCATATGAAAGTACCATTTATTGTCTCCGTGTCCACTAGCCTCATGCCGATTAGGAAGTTCTAGAAGGTAATGGAGTCTCTACCTAGTATTTTCATCCTACCTTTTTTTTCTGTAAGACATATGATCATATTGAAATCCCCTCCCAGAATCCACGACATAACAGGATGTCTCCCTCTCAACTCCTCCAGTGAGGTGAGAAGCCTGAGTTTGTCTTCTAGTTTTTGAGGACCATAGACATTTGTGATCATATATATCCCCTTATCACCCAAAGGTTGGATCACCATTGAAAGGTAGTTCCTAGATGCCTCAGCATCCAGGATTCCAAGTTTATGGGGGTTCCAAAGAGTGAGAATCCAACCTGCAATGTTGTCTTCTTTCACTTCTAGATACTCATACTTAATGAGCCATTTGTTATGTATGTCTCTAATTTTATCTATTGAACATTTTCTCTCCTTGATAAACACCATGTTTGGATTTTCTTTTTTTATTACATTGCTAAGATTTCTTTATTTCCTTTTGCTTCCTAGACCCCTAATGTTCCAGGTTGTGAGCTTCGTTATGAAAGATTTGTAAATGATTAACTATTAAGATCTTTCATGTTACTTGAGTTAATCATGAGTGCCCCACACTTTGTTAGCAGCTCATTCTGTCTTTTCCTTACTCTTTTCCTGCTTGGGTTCTTGGAAGAGTGTCCTGATGTTGCCTCCATCATTTTAACCCCTTTATTTTCCTTGCTGTCATGGTTTATTTTGATTCCAAAACCCTTTTCTTGTGATCTCCAAAGGAAGAGTTTTTGTACTCTATCAAGCTCCTCTTGTGGTAGAGAATCAACCTATTTGGTGGTTCCCTGCTCCAAGAGCTTTTCTACATCTAGATTCTCCCTCTCAAGAATCTCTTGTAGTTCATGGTCCTCTTTTCCAACTTCACTTGGGGTCATCTCATGGTCCCTGCCAAGTTCCATGATGTTTAGCATATCTTCCTTTAGTTTGTTGTTCTCAGGTACATCCTCCATGCTGGCATCTTTTTCCTTCTCTGCAAGATTATCCTTCGATGCTTGGTTCATCGCATTGTTACAATATTCTTCTTCTAAAATCTTAAAACTATTATGACTTGGGTGTTTATCCTCGGTAGTTTTCCTTTCATAGTTCTTTCCTCCTTTCCCTTTGTCTCCCGTCCTAGTAAAGCCTTCGGGGTCTTTGCCTTTGTTGGTTTTCATATTGCCCTCCAATTTGTTTAAAGGGAAATCTCTAATGAGGTGCTCGTTCTCATGACATTTGCGGCATCTGAATGGAACATGTTCATAGTCCACCATCTGCACCCATTCTTCATCATAAACTTCTAGAATGATTTTATCCAGAAGTTCTCCTGATATGTCCATTTCTACACATTTGCATGCAAAGGAGGTGTATTTTCCTCGCAGAGTCACCTCTGATATTTTTTAAAAATGACCTAATTTATTGCCTATGGCCTTTAAGGATTCACACAGCTAGTAATCTAAAGGTAGGGAGTAGAGTCGTATCCATACCGGTACTAATGTAAATGTTTCTTGTTTCGGGACAAAATTCATCAACTATGGTCGCATGTGGAGGCCAACCACAGCATAGAAGTATGGTCCTCCTTTGAACACTTTGCCTTTGTCCTCTAGGTTTATGAATACCATTGTGAAGAAACCCTTGGACCCAAGGTGGAGGGTTACTTCCCCCTTAGGTTTCCATTGGTTTCTGATCCACACCTGCAACGCTTTCTTCATTGGCCATATCCCCATGAATTTACATATAACTACATATGTCACCATGTGATCCCTGTGCTCCTATAGCGCCAAATTATTTAAAACAACATGGGGTTTAATGGTTGATTTGGGTTTGCAGAGTCCTGCCACATTGTTTAATTGTTGTTGTTCCACTTCCAAAGTTTCACACTTACTTTAATTAAATTTTTATTTATCATTTAGTATCTAAAATGTCATGAAAAATTCAGTCATTTCTTTCAAAATATTTTGTGAATCAAATGAAATTGAAAACACTTATGATAATGTGGAATTTCCTTCCACTTTGGGAATGCTTCAAGCTCCAAACTTGGTCTAGTTTTTTTTTTGGGAAAGTGGAGACAAGACTCTATACAAAAGAATGTGGGTCTCATGCCAATAGGTGTCCTATGATGAATGTGCAGCAACCAACACATAAACCATTTTTCTCTTCTCTTAGCTACCCATGGCTCATTCCCTTCCCAAATATCAATAATCATTTTTGAAGAAAATATAAAATAACTATAGTAGTCTACTAGATTCTAAAATCTAAGATGCTAAAGTCATGCCACAAAGTGAAAGGAAATAAAAACAACTTTCATCAAACACCAAATACATAAAGAAAAAATAATAATTATAAAACTAGATAAAGATCTATGAATCTAAGCATGAAATAAGAACTAAAAGCATTCAAGGGACTAACATAATCTTTGACCAAAACAAGTCCAAAACTCAAAACTCAATAAAATGCCCCTAACAAAAGAAGCATATAAACCATTAAAATCTCCCAAGATATCAGAGCTAGACATCAAGTTAGTTTCATGTACTTGAACCAACCCATTGTTGCAATTTGTGAGTGTTGCTAAATCAGATATTTATCATTTAATATTGGCCAGACATTATCTATGTGAAAATAAATAGGTCCCACTTCATTAAATAACTTCATTTCATGTCACAGATAAGAAACAAACAATGTAATGATTAAATATGAAACATCAATCTTAAAATAACACATATCAAAGAAACGTAGCTAGAATGTTACAATGGAAAATACAAAATATAGAACCTATTTTTACCTGAAGTTGAAATATAGCAATATTACATGATTAATGGAGCATGTATACCAAAATAAGATTGCCCTCACATATATCAGATTATATTACGTCTTAGGGTATATCAATTTCCTAGTTCTCATTGTGGTCCTCATTTTCTACATTGTGAACATGATCTTCACCAATGAACTATCGTTATGAGCCTCTAGAACATTATGATATGTATCAATTTGATTACAGAAATTTTGTATATTGTTTTCTCTGCTTCTACCATAATTTGATTGCCAAAGTGGTAGTGTTATTTCATATGGAAAATTGCTAATGTCATACTTTGTTACATATGATCTTAAATATGTATCCACATGTTTATCAATCTTGACCCTCAACTTTGAATTTGATAATGATATTGCACTAAACATTCTCTCATCCTCCATTGATCCTAAAATCATGGTTTGACACAAATATGCTAATTTGAAATATTCTAATATGTTTTCTTGTAGATATGAGATAACACTTAGAGTAGTCCCTAATATTATTCTAGCACCATTTTGATTATGATTATCTAAAAAAGGATATTTCTTCCACATTGTTTCAGCAAAGCATCCACCTTCTTGATACAATTTTGATCAATCTAAAATACCTTCAATATGTTCTCCATGTATGAAGACTTTCTTGCAAAAGTGGTCTACTAGACATTTTAATCTCTTTTGAAAATCAACTTTTAAAGTTCTTAGACATTGAAAATTGTTCCAATATTGATGGCATACCACACACATGGCCTCCAACAATTCATCTTGAGGAAATCATTCTCTTATCTTTGATGATAGTGATCTTGCAATTTATATCAAATTTTGTCTCATTGAAATCAAAATATTATCAAATTGGTCTCTTGACACAGGGAAATCTTTAGTGATTCATTCTATATTACTAATATAATTATAGGGAACCATATACCCATGGATTGTGATACACACTATCCCTTTTTCATCAAACCAAAAAAAATCATTACTTTCTATATTGACTATCTTAGTCCTACTTGTAAACTCTAGACTAGTAAAAGAGTTTGGCATCATATACAAATTATTCAACGCAAGGCATGCTAACTTTCTCACATTTGTGTATTTTGAGATATACATTGTGTGATTTTGAGACATTTTCATAAGGACATTCATTTCATGTACCATAGGAATCATTCCAGCCAACGTAAATAATGTCTCTATATGAGTTAGTCAAAAAATAATATCTTGAGCTTTGTCTAAATTGTAGTGATTTCCATACATCAAACCTACCAAATATTTAAATTCACTAAATAGACCTTGATCTGGTCCATTCAATTAGATCCATCTTGTATTGACATCTTTCAATAGTTCATGTGATCTGGATAATCTTTCATAGGACCACCTCTACTTAAGATATGGAATATAATGCTTAATTATATTGTCTTGGATAACAAACTTCTTTCCATCATCTTTCCAAATAGAGATATGATGGTTCCTCCACTTACCTCAAGTTTCCTCTTTACTTATTAAATATTTCTTGTATTCTTCTACATATTGGATATGTCAACATTCCTCAGAAGATTTCCATCAGAGAATAAATTTATATTCACCAATTACAATTTTATTTTTACACCTTTCTTGCATGCTTCTATATTGTATCTACCTTCATCTAGAATTTCACTACCTTGCCATTTTTCCAACTATATGAATTACATCTAACTTCCTAGGAAACCTCGTCCTAATTTGTAGGATGTATTACTCCAATAAATGGAAACCTTGAGACCCAATCTTCTTGGAATCGTCTCCCTTTGATCCACTTCCCTTTTTTGCCTTTTTCGAGAATGGATTATGTCATCTTCCAAGGAAAAATATTCAACATTTTCATCACCAATTTCCATTGAAACTACATTTGTCTCACCTTGATCAGTTGAGGAACCTATTCTTTCATCCATCATATGGATATCAGATGCATTTTCACAAGAGTTATCATCTCTTTTAGTAACAAATTATTCAAAGGAGCTTGAAGCATGAATAGAGTGTGTATTCTTTAGTGGATAATTTTGGAAGTATGATAATACATCCATTTTCCTTGATGGTTTCTTCCAATTTTTAGCTTTTTACATCTCACTGAGAATTCCACAAGTAAAATTTCAAAACGATCTAGAAACCTATATCAATAGTTTCCAAGAGTTGAGAATTATTAGATATTTGGGTAGTACTCAAAGTATACTATATGGATTCTAGTGAAATTGAGACGAATGACTGATACAGATAGGGTTACAGTTTGAAAAGCATGAAGCCTTCATTGTGTAATCTCACAAAAGGAAAAAGAGATCGATTGTACCCATGAAGCGCAGGTCGACTAATAGAGAAATGAGTGCGGAAACAATGTGGGGTAGAGATCCCCTCCTACAAGAATGCAACAAAGGAAGAAATAAACAACCCCGCAACCACAACGTATGGCTACAAAGGAGGTGGCGACAAAGGCCCTCTAGTTTTGTGCACCAAATGTGAATCACAAATGAGGGGTCAGCGCCAACCTAGGGCCACGAAAAAGTTGAGATTCATCCTAACTAATAATAATATGGAAGCATACAAGAAATACATGAAAGACCATGCCCTAAAATGCAAGTTTAATAGGATTTGGCTGGCAGAAAAGGATCTGGTCAAATGGATCCACTATAAATGGCAACTAGAAGGCCATATTTAGCTGAATCTGGGAGCTAAAGGCTTCTTCACAGTAATATTCTTCAATCTAGAAGAAAAGGAATGAGTCTTTGAATAAGGGCCCTACCTCTTCAAAAGCACAACACTCTTTATCAGGCACTCGGAGGAATGGTACTACCCAGATCAAGAAAACCTCCTAATGACACCTATTTGGGTTTGATTATTTTCTCTACTAATCAACTTTTAAGACCCTAAGATCCTAGAAGGAATTGGAAAATCCATCAGGAACTTCATCAAGGTTGCGGACTCAACCAAGAAGGGAAGATACACTTCTTACGCTCGAATCTATGTTTACATGAACATAACAAACTAATTGCCATAATTGATAGAGTTGGAATACCATAATGAGTTATGGCAACAACCTCTATACTATGAGCACATACCTTTTAGATTGTGCAGGTGCCATGAGTATGAACATTTGTTTCGTGAATTGTTGTTGAATAAGAAAGAACCACCAAAAGACCCTAAAACTAGTGGGGAGAATACATAAAAGGAAGATGCAGAGGGATTTTAGGAAGTCCAGAGGAAAAAAAGGATTCAGAAAAGTTCGTAGAACCCTAATCAGGGAACAAGTGGAAATGGCCTTCATAATCACAATCACTTTGAGATCCTACATGATGATGAGGAAAGTGTTGATACCCCTATGCCAAAGATGGGCCTGAAAACCCAACCAAACCCCCAAAGGTGAGGGAGCAACACTGATCGAAAATTGGAAGCAGAACCACATGAAAAGGAAGTATCTTTGCAAATAGAGGGCCAAGCCAATATGGAAATCGATAGTCAGAAGGAAGACCTTAACATGGGAGAACAAGTTATGAAATGTTTGCTAAGCAAATGCTGAAGACTAGAAACAACTGTACAAGGATACTTTTAAGTAATATCAGGCCAATTAGGGCATGCTAGGGGTGGATCAACCATATCACTTGGGATCACAAGCAAGCCAAGTGATGGAGCAAGGACCTTACAGGAAAGGAGGAAATAAATGAGGCAAAAATAACTTGAGTGATTCCATTAAAATGGTATGGGAAATGCTAGTAAATTTGGAAAAGGAGGTGCCGCTGTCAATGATTTTCCAGCAACTCAATATAACTTTGAAATGATAATTATATCCTGGAATGTTCAAGGCCTCAACAACATTGGAAAACAATGGTGCCTAAACGAGAGACTCAAAAAGGACAAGCCAAGTATTCTGATACTCCAAGAGATAAAGATTCCAGAAGTTAATCTCAAAGAAATCCTAAAGAGTCATAACCCCTATTATGAGGTAATGGCCAAAGATGCTAGAGGCAGTGATAGTGTCCTGGTTATCCTTGGGAACCTAGTGGAGGTAAGATTCAAGGACTAGGTTAGTTTAGCAAGGATACTACCACAAAAGTTTCAACATGAGGGAGATAGAGATTGGGTCCTACTGATGGGGGTTTATGGGCCTCACATTCTAGGAGAAAATGGGTCTTCATAGAAAAGCTATCCCGACTAAGGGAGGTATTCCTTGAAGACCTCTGGATAGTTGGAGGGGTTTTTAATATGATAAAATTGTTGGAATAAAAGAGAGGAGGGATCTATTGTATTTAGATATAGATGGAATAATTTGAGGATATCATAGAAGATATGCACCTAGTGGACCTACAGAAAAACAATGGAATTTACACCTGGAATAATTTCCAGGGAGGAACTTATTAGATTGCCTCAAAGTTGGACAGGATTCTAACCTCAGAGCACGTTATTAGCAAAGAAATTTTCTTCGAGGCCTTGATCCTCCCATGCATGGGCTAGGAAAACTCGCCCATCCAATTAGAAATAGATTTTAAGACTAGACCGAAGGATTTCCCATTCAAATTTGAAGCCTTCTGGTTATGAGACCACAACCTAATGAAGAAACTAGAGGAATGGTGGAGCACCAATGAGGAAAAAAGGCAGAAACACCCTGCATACCTTCCAACTAAAGTTAAAGGAGATCAAATAGAAGATCAAGAAATGGAATTGATAGGAATTCGGTCATATCATGAAAGACCAACACCAGTTAAATAATATAATCCAAAATTTACAACAACAGATCATCCAAAATGGCTGAACGGATAGCTTGGCGATGGAAGAAGGGAATTTAATCAATCAGCTAGAAGAGAGGAGAAAGCAGGAGGAGATTGTATCGAAGCATAAGTCCAAAGTCAACTAATTGAGGAAGGTGAACGAAATACCAACTTCTTCCATAAAGCAATGATCCAACATTGGAAACAGAATCGAATCTATTCCCTGAAGAATGAGGATGGAAATTGGGTAACCGAACATGAGGAGATGGAGGACCTATTGATGCAACTCTTCAAATCCCTTCTAATAGAGCCGCCTCAATATCGCTCAAAGGCTACTCAATGGATCATGAGGAACATCCTGCAACTTATCTTAAGAGAACAAAATCTAGGCCTCATGCATGTAGTGACACTAGAAGAGGTCAAGGAGGTGATGAAGGGAATGGCAATGAACAAGGCACCTAGACCAAATGACTTTACAATGTAATTCTATTAGGCTACTTGGCACTTTATAGGGCCAGATATACTAGATGTGGTGGAAGAATTGCATTGAAACTAAAAGGTATGTCCTAGCTTGAATCTAAATTTCATTGTTTTAATCCCAAAATTCGCTAAATCAGAGGATCCCAAAGACTTTAGACCTATCTCCCTCTGCAATGTCATATACAAAATCATAACCACGGTGATTGTTAAATTCCTGAACCGTATTCTCCCTCAGCTCATATCCCCTAAGTAGAAGGGTTTTCTTGAAGTCCGACAGATCGTTGATGGCTTTGTCACTTGGAAAGAAATAGTGCATTCTCTCAAATCCTGAAAACTCCCATGCATGATGATTAAGATAGACCTTTGCAAGGCTTATGATCGCATAAGCTAGGAGTATCTTGGAAATGTCCTCAGGGCTTTCGGGTTTTATCAAAGATGGATTAATTAGGTCTAGGCCTTGATGTCATCCATTGTGTTCTCCATTCTACTCAATGGCTCCCCATATCAAACTTTTAACCCCTCGCATGGCCTGCACCAAGGTGATCCTCTCTCCCTATTTCTCTTCATTATTGTGGCTAAAGGTTTGCGTCTATTATGGCCCTATACCAATAGGTGTCATATATCATGATTGACTTGGTTTAGCTTTGAAATATGTTCATACCCTTACTTGTTGCAAAGGTTTTCCACATTTGTAAAAATCAAAAAATTAAAAAATGAGAATAGGGTATACCCTAAAAGAAAAATCAAAGGGTGAAAAGAATAAAAAAGAGGTCAAAAAATGAAAGAAAATGAATCCCAACAAAAAGAAAATACCAGGAAAGTGTGCAAGTCTAAATGCCACTACGTTTTTACTTTTATATAATAAAAATTGTGTGCAGCTTGTCACTTATGCCACAATTCATCAATAGTCAAATAGTTTAAGCTTGACTAGCTCATTTTTTCAATTTCATGTTGTAGAAATGGAGAATAAAGATCTGACCAAATAGTTTAATCTTGGCAGATATGTATATAGGTAGAGTGAATAAAAGGAGCTCAATAGTTTAATATGAGACCTTGGATGTAATAAGTGTAGATTTAGATAGATATCACTATGTAAAAGAAAAGAAAGTTTAATAAGGGTTTGTCAGTCTAATTGCACCATAATAAAGAAGTGAAAATGCTAGGGTAAAGTAGGTAGGGTAAGTAGATGATGGTTGCAGAATAAATATGTGGTGAATGATAAGTTTAAATGTTTAAATAATTTACTATCATCATAAGGCAAAGGCATGCATCACATGGAAAGGCACATCAACATTCAAAGTCAAAATAATTAACTTCCCTACTCATTCCCCTATAAATCCTTACTAATTCTCTAAGTACTAAAGGTAATTACCAAAGTTAGAGGGGCTCAGAGCATTTCTCCGACTTTTGGAGGGACCAGACCCTCGGCCGAATAATTTATAATGCTTAAGTACTTAAGCCCCTTCATCAATATTCACTCCTTAATAAGTTATTCATTTCCCTAATAAAGCTTTTCCTAAGTAAAATCATATTTTACTCAGGGAAAATAAAACTCTCTCCTTATAAACCCTCATATTCACTTAGCTTAAGTTTTAAATATGTATGATGAAAATGTTTTAAACTTAGTGCACATTTTACATTCCATAAAGTCATATTAACCACTAACGTTTATTATATAATTCCCCTACAAAACAACATTACCCATACTCGTATTATATTATTATACAAAAAACCCCAAAGGTTTACATATCCTACCCCGATGGTTAAATATAACAATAATAAAGTCCATAAACAGAATTAATTAACCAATCCGTGGATAATTAAGAACCCGACCCCCACCATGCTAAACCAAGGATTAATTAATCCCCACGATTATTTAATAACTTTTTGGACCAATCGCATTACCCCCAATATGATTGACATTTTAATTAATATTGGGCCTGCCCTCCATTAACCTTCTACCACTTCACCTCCCCAACAACCGTCCAATCGGATCCCGCAGATCCGACGGTCATTATGCATATTGCACGAGCCTCTGTGGTTGACATTTAGTGTGCGATGTTGAGCAGTTTCGTGAATAGTGCCTTGCTATATGTCAAGCATTGTATGGAATCGTGTGGTCTCGCCCAAAACCACCTACCCTCCACTAGTAGTGCGATGAAACCCGCTTACCACCTCCCACTAAAGATAAAATGTTAAATCGCCTCCCCACTGACGCCATCTATTCCAAAAGAATTGACTTTGCATAAAAACAAAGTTAAAACAGTTTTCGTCCTTATTCTGAAATCACATGCATGCAACCTAAACATTAAAGTCGACCAGCTCGTTCACCCAACCGTCAGCCACCCTCAAACTTGCAGTTCGACGTCGTTCCAGTCCACCATTTGCTATCAGTGAACCTGCTCTCCATTGTCCATCATTTAAGAACAGGTATTTACCAGTTTCCTTCCAGAAACCCTGTAAATACTTGATTTCCTTTGTAATTACTTTGAATAAACCGAAATTCATTATAATTTAGTTGCGGAATGAAGAATTGGAGACTCCCAGAACCCTTTGTTTTCACCAATTCTACTCGAAAACCCCATTTTACTATCTAAATCCAAAAGAACTAGAATGGAAACCACTGTGGCCCTCAATATAGCTCCTTTCACTACCCCCCACAGAGATTTGGATTATCTACCCTTAACAGATAAAAATTTTCAAATAAAAGACCTTGTAACTAAAGAAAGCCCCTTGAAAGTATTTTGTCAATCCCGGGACAATTACATGAATGGCTTTGATACCATAGGACCTTAGGAATCCAATCTCCTAAGGTACATGCTCCCTTTTGTGCCTATTTTCCTTGACATTATCCATTAATGTCAAGCCAATTATAATCCCACCCTCAGAGTAATAATGTCCCCCAATCAAACTATTCTCTTCACAATTATTGGAGATTCAATCAATGGAATGCTACAGTTTCAGCCTGGTCAAGACCTCACCCCCATTTCCTTTGGAGAATTACTAGAGAAATCATTTAAAATGTCCCAGTTTGAACTCAGTCACCTTTTCCAGACTTTTATGGATAAAAAACATCAACCAAAAGATCCTCCTCCTTATCTGGCAACTTTCTTCACATAGATAGGAAAAATTATAGTCAATATGATAGCTGCAATCATGGGTTTCAATACTAGTGAATATGCGGATGAATTGACTCTAATTTTATTGTCCATTTTTACCCCTGATCAGCCTCCTGCTATCAAATATAACTATGCTTCTTTCCTTGTTGAGAAAATCCATGACGAGTTCATGAGGCTAGAAAATGAAAAGGTATTCAAGTATTCTACATTCATATATCACATTTTCCTTTACTATCAGCTTGACAAGTTCCCATTCTCTGTAAACAAACTTGATACAAAGGGTAATCCCATATCAGTCATTTTTTGGACTTCCATCTTCCATGATTCACATACTTGTCCATTTTCATATAATGAATTCATTGACCAGTTTGTTCACCCTGTGACCACTATGCTGGCAGGAAGTCCTCCTCCTAGGATTATTGATGAAATCAAAAGAATTCTTCAGTTGTCTAAGTAGTACAAGATAGGTGACTGGTACTTGTCCTAGAATCACATAGAGATCAAAATTTATGGTTATGAACTTCCTCCGTTCAAACTACCAAAGTATGTTCCTATGATATTGTTTGCCTTCGAATATTATAAGCCAATGTGAAACTTTGATCGGACTCATTCACCAAGGCCAAGAAGAAAGCACAAATGAGAATTAAAGACCACCTAGGCCCATTTGCCTGCAACAATAGAGAAGCAGTCAAAAGAGCAGAAGAAACCCTAGAAAAAATGAGATTAAAGAAAAGCTTTGCTTGGAGATATTATCCACAAGGTTTCATTTGTGATAGGAGAATGAATCATAAGTTGTCACCATATATCCATCACAGAGTCCCTGAAATAGAGAAGTATGCAAATATGGATGAATGGAGGGAAGGAACTATAGTTGAAATGGATAGTTATCAAGTTGATGAGAGAATGTGATGAAAGACTTAGAAAGGAGACTTGACCTTGACTCTTATGAACAGCTACTAGTTGAATCTACTCAAAAGCCAACACCAGAGCCTAGTGCCTCTACAACAAATACTTCTCAGGAGACCAGTGCACCCCCAATAGAACTACCACATGAACAAGATCAAGGAATAAGCACTCCAGCATAAAAACAACCAAAGATGTCAGAGCAGCCTAAAATCTATGAAGAACAAGCGCCACCACAACATCATTCAGCTCAGGTCAACATGGAAAATCCCTAGTTTTGCAGACTCCTCTGAATGAGGAAAATAACTTGAAAAGGGACAGGGAATTAGCTACCCCTACCAGTGGTCCTTCAGACTAGCCCAGTGCTAAGAGGCATAGACTAAATCCATATTTAGAGGAAGGATTCTTTGAGGAAACAACAAGGAGTTTGAGGAAAGAAGGTGGAGATAGTCGACATACATCCCTAATATGTGAGACACCTCCCAGTTCTCAAAGACAAGAGCTTGAAAGATAGAAGAGTGTCGAAGTTTCATCTTTTAGATCTTCATCCAACAAGACCATAGATATAAAAGGAAAATTCAAGGAGATAGAGGCCAAAAATGAGCAGCTGAAGGCCCAAGCCTACACTCAATACTTGAAGATGGCCCCTACTAATCAAAGCATATTGATGTCAGCTTATGTCATCAAAGAAGGGAAAATGTAGATGAGATTTCTAAAGCTCACAGTACAGCAACCCAAGTCACTTGCAGACTACCTCAGAACTGATTTTGAGGTCTTATCCAAATATATCCACCCCATAGATTTGATAGAACTACATAAGCAAATAGGGGAAATGGTTTATTCTACACTAACAAACAAGGCCATGATGGCACATAGGTTTGAGAATTCACTGAACAACACTACTACCTAATTACAACTAGAAAAGGCCTCCTCACAGGAAAAGGACAATAGAATTAAAACATTGGAGGATTTGATTATTGAATTGGGCCATAACCCAAAGGATATCAAATTTGCAGAGAACCTAATAAAGAAAAAGAATGAAGATATAGCTGCACTGAGAAAGCAGTTGAAATTGCCACCACTTATGCACCCACAGACTGCTGAAGTAATTAAGAAGAAGAATGAAGAAGAGATTATGGACTTGGTCCTTAAGCTAAATGAGAAACTAAAAGAGACAGAGAAAGAATTAGAGGAAACACTACAAGGCAGGCAGAGTGAGTCGACAACCTAGCCTAAAAATGTAGTGCCAGTGGTTTCTACAATAGTCCCTTCTACATTGGCAACTTCTCTACAAAAAAATGTCCCTTTGGCAACAGCTGAAACTATACAAGTGATAGGTACAGGTACATCACAGGCAAGAACTTCAAATCAAAGCACAAAAGAGTTGATAAAGTCCATGGAGGAAATGAAGCTCTATGTCACTGAACTGCAAAAAGTAAAGGAGAAATTCATTACTTTAGAACAGAAGTATGATGTGTCAAAATTCAATTTTGCTGGAGAAATGAGAAAGAACAAAGGCTTGACTCAACAGATCAAAACACTAGAAAAAGATCTTACATTTGAAAAGCCTTTGACTGATATCAGAAAGATATTATGGACCAATGTCATTGAATCAATCAATGATATTTGGTCATTAATTCAAATCCTTTTTGAACAAATTGAATTAGTGAAAGTTGTTCTTTAAGAAATTGAAAAAACCAAGGAAGAGCTAGGAGGGAATCCTGAAGAAGCTATCAGATTAATAAACATTCTAAACAACAGATCCAGGTATCAGTTGGAAAAACTACACATTGAGGGTAGAACTAGTACCATCCTCGAAATAAAGAAAGTATTGACCAAAAGGACTCTAATGTAAGGCCTAGAATGAAAATGTCAAAATATGTAGGAAGACATAGATGAATTTATGGGGAAATTTGGCATCTTACAAAGTAAAGGACTTCCAATTCCTTTAGTCATCAATGACAAGGTAATGAGGTAGGATGATTATGTCAACAAATTATAATAGCAAGCTAATAGTCAAGCCAATTCATCTGCACCCAAGACATTACCCATAGGGAGAGTTCTCTATCATAGTTTGGAGAACCTTTTTTATATTGACCATGAAATGAGACACTTGTTTCCAGTACAACCAAATTTTGTAAAATACACAGAAGCAGATGAAATTTTCAGAAAACTAACAAGGGCAAGAATTCCAAGAGATGATTGGTGGACCAACATGACAAACATATTATGGTTTACCATGGTAAAAAGTGTAGTAAATTGAAGTATTTACCATAGTCAAATTTGGTAAAAAAGGATGAATGATGGTAAAACAGGTAAAGCGTATCAGTCACAGGTAAAAGAGTATCAATGAAAATCTAAAATCAATTAGCCAGTAGAGAATTATGAGAAAGAAAGCAAGATGCACACCCATAGGACCTGCCTCCAATTCATTCAACAAAAACAAGGATAGCAAACAAGTAGTTCACATTCAGTTTCTACATTCAAGACCATCTGTCTCTACATTCATGTAAAAGATATTTAGTTTTCCTAGAATGTATCTCCCTTAGTTAGGAGATATTTTGATGTAAATTTTGTATAATTCCTCATTCGAAGTACTATAGGTGGAATCTTAGACATTTCTGTAGACTATTTATTTTGGAATATAAGTGTTGTTGAACAACTATTGTATGGCTGGCTGGACAAAGTAATAAAGAAAAGGACTTTTACAGGATAACTGTGTCAAACAAGAGACAAATAAGCATTATATATCTCATGTTTTTACAGTTTTCTTGTTCAAATATTCATATGTGTTTCATATCTGAATGATAAACAAAAAATTATATTTCAGAAATAGATTTATTGCATTCTATCTTTAAAATCGTTTATATTCTTAATGTTTTCTTCCAAGCTATCATAGGTAGGGAATTCTTAATTTCTCCCTACTTTTTAGTTTAACAAAGAATTCTTAATTGTTTTTTGTTAATAATCACCCACTTTCCCTCATTTTGAACTATTTTTAAGGATTCTTAATTTCCTTTCCTCCCTTTGAAGACCATTTCACCCTTATAAGCTATCATTTGTCTTTTGTTTAGCTATCTTGCCCTGTGAAACCCTCCTTTGTTGAATTAACCTGATCCAGTTAAGCCATATTCAGTTGACTCCATAGCCCAATGGCCTGAAATACCTTGTTTCATGCATCTGCTCCTGAATTCCACCACCAAACAAAATCAAAACCCCACAAGCTTACATAACTAGCCTAATATCTCACAAAACAAAGCTAAATCACAAAGAGAGAGCCCTCTTTGAGTACAGATTAGCTAGATTCTATAATTAAAAGGTTGGTTTGTGGTTACCTCGGATCCCTTTCCTTCTTCTAACAACTTCAAGGAAAATCTGAGTGATAACAGGGTCGATACCTTAAAAATTAAGCTAGAAATTCTCCGATTAGAGGCGTAAGGCTATGGGGTAATGACCTCCCCATCACTCACCAACAGTTTATATATTATATCATGCTCTTTTGTCATGTGTCACTTCGTTAAGATCACCACATCAAAGAAGTACTCATCGTCTTTATGGAGGCATCAAGGACAATGATCAACAATGATAAATCATGTATCTTATTTTTCAATACTCTCAGAAACATACAACCTTATCTAGCCCTAGTCCTAGGTTTTGGTATTGGAACTTTACCTTCCAAGTATCTGGGAATTCCCCTGATGGTTAACTCCCTAAAGACCTCTTGTTGTAAATCCATGCTACAAAAAATTGTGGGCAAACTTAGTGACTAGGATTTCCGATGGCTAAATTTGGTGGGCTAGATAGTCCTTCTTAAAGCAGTTCTGCAATATATCCCAATCCAACAACTTTCACGGATGGAAACACTAAAAACCTCGTGCGTAAATATGGTGGAAATGTTTAAGAAGTTTTTATAGGGAGGAGCCAGAAAGATCAGAAAATGGGCACTGTTATCCTGGCTAAAATTAACAAATTAAAATGTGGATGGAGGCCTAGGCTTGTGAGATTCATATATCCTAAATTAAGTAATGGGTGCTAAACTTTGGCGGCATTGGATGGGAGGTGGTACTGATCTTTGGAAACAAATATGGACGTGAAAATATAATATGCATGTCAGAAGAAAATATATGTTAATATATCAAAACCCCCCCAAAGGATCGATGATATGGAAGTTGGTGGCCCAAAACAGTCCTTATTGAACAACACATCTTCTGGGAAATCAAGATGGGAAAATGGTTCTGGTTTGGCAAGAATCATGGAAACAATGGGACAAGCTTCTAAGAAAACAAGACCTAAGAGATCTATTTCTATACACAACTGGGAGGAACTTCTATATGGTGGAACAATTCTAGAAAGCAAACCAAGCACAAGAAGGTTGGCGGAGATGGAAGGAGAAGACAGACTAACCACATGCCATGGAATCAAATCAATTAGATTAGTTAAATGAGGAGTTAGCATCAAGGAAAATAATTATCCTAAATGGACTAGATATTCTCATATGGGGTATACTACTAAAGGGACATTCACTATCAATGAAGCATATAATCTAAGGGTAGGTCAAGAGCTAGATGACAAAAACCCAATTTGGAAAAAGATATGAGAAGGTATATGGTGGCCAAAGGTGGCCTATTTCCTTTTGCTTGTGTGTAGAGGTTTCATTCTCACTTGGGATTACCTCTAAAGAAGAGGCTTCCATGGGTTGTTGTTATGCAAGCTATTCAATGAGAATAGCAAGGACCTCGAACATATACTTAACATAGGCCCATTTACTGAATATAAATGGAGATAGATGGAGGACCTCTTTAAAAGAATGGGTTAGGACTGGTAAAGCATTTTATGAACCATCCTCTTATGGAGAAAAAACATTTTCTCCAATTCAGTCATAAACATGGCTTGGGGACTAGCACTGGGACTAATACTCTGGGCCATTTAGAAAGAGAGAAATTGTTGAATCTTAAAGGATTAACTTATTCCTCAAGAGGTGGTATAGGAAGGGTTCATATATAATATCAGAGAAACAATTCTAGTAGTGAAGTGGTATTAGGAGGACTCGAAAGTTCCACCCCATAAGGCTAGAATAATGAATAGATTGAACATAGTTCCAACAATGATAATGCAGTATTCCTAGAAGGTAACCTTGAGGGGAATGACCTCCCTTAACTATTACATAGACCCACTAAAGGGATTCATGAAGTCAATTTTCCATGGGTCCTCAAAAGGAAATTCAGGCCCAACAGACATAGGATGGTTGTTTCAAGGCCACAAAGGAAACACCACTCTTATATATGTTGAGCAATGTGGATTTTCTAGCAACAACAAAGCAAAATTTGTAGCTATATGGCAAGGCTTCCAGATAGAAACACAAATTGGATACAGGAATATGGTAGTGAAAGGTGATTTGAGGATACTAATCAATGCGGTGAAAAAACTAAATGAAGGAACTAAATGGGAAAAGTTGAACCACAGCTGGAGAATAGTAAGGCTAATATAGGAGATATGAACCCCCATTGGAAACTTCACATATATAATGAAGAACCACGTCAAGAGGGATGGTAATAAAGCAATGAATTTTCTTGAAAATTGGGGTTGCAATAATCAAAATTCACCTCTTGAGCACGTATGGTCGACGCAACCAGAAGAGGATCGATTTTGGTCCTTCAAGGAGATCCTACAGAACACCTAGAGAAATAACGTTTAAGTCATACATACCCCCAATCGAGGTATGAGCTAGCAGACATATCCATTAATGTTGTCATACTGATAAGGATAGGAAGGGATGGTGCCAATGGCTCCTACATGCTTGACGCATAGGGCGTGGTGGCCATCCGCAGGCTTAAGGCATGCAAGAGGAGGGAAGGTGGCATTTGCATACAGTTGAGTTTACTTACCACAAACAAAGAGAAAATTTTGGAGGGCGTAAGCACAAAGGTCATGATGGTGAAAGAGGAGTGGCGATGTCAAGAAAGTGAGGAGATATGATGTATTCAAACGTGGATAATCAGGTATGCTAATAGTCTCAACCTACATTCCATTATACTTCCTTATGATTCGTTTGGTATCTGGGGCTTTCAAGGGGGCACGAGGTTTGTGTGGGTGAATAACTTGGGCAGGGGAATTAGATTGGAGGAGGCAGTCAGCGGGAACAATCCAAGGTCCAGGGGGTCTACTCGGGTGTCTCTTAAGTTTGACATTTTGTTATCTCACATGGGGATTGTAGGGATTGGATGGGAGGGAGTCTCCTCAAGTGAACTATTTTTGATGTTATGCTTGGAAAACACAAGACTTGAGGCTAAGGAAGTGGTAATTACAGTTGCAGTCGGACCACTCCAATTCCCAAATGCTCTAATGCCAAGCCCCTAAGGAGCGTTAGACGAGGGAAGACTATCGAGAGTTGAGGTCTTCTGAAATATGGGAATTGGAACACACGGGATGTTGACCAGGCCCGTTTAAGACATTCACTAAGAACGAGTTGGTGAGTAAGCTATGGGCAGGGTGCCTTATGAGTGCTGGGGTTTAGATGCCAAGACGCGAGGAGGATTTGAGCCAAGCTAAGCAGAGGCTAAGTCAGGGCAAATGGGGGCAGAGGCAGTCAGTGAGGACAAAAGGAAATGAGGGGAGTGGTTCCTACATGCTTGACCTTTAGGCTACAAATTTGGTGGGTGGCCATGCACCTGGCTTTCAAGATCACGGTCGCAGTCCAAGCAGGAAAGGGGTCATGCAGGGGCGTCTTAGGAGTCTTAGGTGGATCGAGGTTTATGCACATAAATCATGGGTGATGGATTTATTTCATTATTAGAACTGTGGGATGAAGGCAATTCTAAAATTAACATTTTGGAAATTATGGTTTCTTGCTCCCACAACAGGTCAAGGGGGAGGTAACTTCCTTGTCTAAGAAAAGCACAGAGGTTTTTTTGTGAACAATGTTTGAAGATGGCTAGAAGGTATAGGGGTATTGAGGCTATGGGTCTAGCAGCGACTACCGAGGACCATAGGAAGAGACCACGAGGGAGCGAGGTCGAGGCTGAGCCGAGAAATGCAGGGAAGCATAGGGGTAGGAAGTCCACGACCAACCTGATCCAGGAAGAAGTAGATGCATATGCGGGGTTACGAGAGGTAAAATTAAATGGCTCATAACTGAATGGGAGGAAAATATAAATCGTCAAGCGAGTGTGGAGGAAGTGGACACGGAGGATTGGAATATCCTGATTATAGAGCCATGACATAACAGAGGCTGAGAGATGCAATAAAAAAGTCCACTTATCTATATTGGCTCATGAAAGACCTCCTTAGCAAGGTTGTGGAGAAAATCTGTATGATTGTTCTCTAGGAATTTCCATATTATAAACAAGACTTTTAAAAACTACAATTTCAATTGCAGAATAAGGATGGCTACCTGGATCCTATAGAGAAACATTTCCCATGCTTGTTCATGATGACTGAGCTGCCAAGATCCAACACAAAGGATCTGGCCCCGATGGCTTCAACTTCCACCAAATAGGAGGAATAGAATGCTGACTCTTAGTCCTTTTCTTATTTATTTTCATGCGTAAAGCTTACAATTTACACTTTGCAGTCATATATATGTATAGACAACTAGAATATGGTTCTGGACATGGCAATCAATTTTATATAGCTTGTATAGATAAACTAAGTATTTTGTTCTACTGGACAATTTATAATGTGGTTAAGTGGCCAACAAAATTCGTTTCCCACTGGGCAAGTTGAGACCACCTAATTGGGATCTATATATGTGTAATTTGCTTACTTATTTTATAATGAAAAAGAAGGATCTACCAAGCTTCAAAAAAAAAGTATACTATATGGCATATTTAAAAAATTACATATGAATAAAAAAAGATTTCATTATACCACATAAAAATAAACATCAATTAAATATCCAATATACATTCTATGTCTCATTTTCTTTTTGTCTTGAAATAACTTAGGGTACAACATATTTTTATTGTTTCAAATATTTTAGAGAAGAATATTTACATTTTTATTTCATCATTATGTTTACCCATTTGTACCCAAATTGCTTCAATGAGATATGATTCATATAAATTTACTTGTTCATAGAAAATAAAATTGTACTTTGTGAAAGAATTGTTGAGTAAACATTGAAAGAACATATTTAAGAAATTAGATTTTGAGGAAAAATGCAATTTCACAAAAAAACTTGTTTAACAATGGTAATAGGAAATTATTAAGACATAAAATATAATAATTCATTTGTATAGAATTGAAACAATGTCATCCCTTGAGAAAACATTGAAAGAATATATATTGCACTGTGCTTCCTCTGGGGAGTCCTGCCATTTACTAACACAAGGTGAAGAAATTGAATATGCTCAGTAGAAACAAAAAATTGTAGTTCGGTGAAGATCCACATCAATGAGATTGAGAGATCCCCACATTGAGACACTTGACTCACGGAAGTCCAAGTGTTAATTTAAATAAGATGAACAATTTGAAAATGGAAATAGAAGAAATATTTCCACTCAGGTAGAAGGAAATGAACAAATAGAGAAGGGAAACATGGGGAAGCAATAATTGATAAAGAAGGTGAAAGAGTTTCAGGCTATAGAATGTAAGGAGATTGATGTTAATGGTGAGAAACCATGTCAATAGATTAATGCTACATATATTAAGGAGATCAATACTATGAGTGAGATGCAGGATGTAAATACAGGGATGTTGCATATCAATGAATTTAGAGGAATAATAAGCAATACAAACTCAGGGATTTCTCCAAAATCAGATAACTCAAACAACAAGATTGAAATTTCAAAAAATATAAAATTTATTATACTCCTATGTTAAACAAATCACATGTTGGACAGTTTGGTGGGTCTACCATATGATTGTTGAAGATAAGTGTTGGCCAAATTAGTGGTCCACAGCCATCACAGGTTTCCAACTAGTCTGGTCTTTAATGCCTTTTCCAAAACCAACATTCACCATGAATCATCGTGTCGCTTTTGCAGATTCCATGTAGGATACTCCTGCTGATTAATTGTCCTTCACTTTATAGTTTCCACAATACCAAATGTTGGATTGATTCATCCATCTATCTAATCTGAAGATGGGTATAGAGTTAAATGTTGATCAGGCCTGCTAAATCATTTCCCCATCATGACTGACACTGACGTCACCTATGAATCCCGATAGGATCACATCAATAATAGTTATTATTACACCAATAGGATTAGAGGAACACGTGACACAACACAAAAAAAATGAACCAAAACAATGCATGGACCTCATGGGAGGCACTCCTCCCTTATCCGTGTTGGTGAAAAAAATAGCTCAACCAAAACAATCCATCCTATCTATTAAAAGAAAATAGGGTGTTCCTCTTTTTTATCTACAACACAAAGGACCAAATCAGGACTGAAGAATTCGAGAGTTTCCATCCATCCATGCCACCAATCGATGGACCAGACCGAGACTACAACCCAAATCCAAGTGCATGCTATGAACACTCAATCGATCACAAAGTTGCTACACTTTGTCCATTATCCAAGTGTCCCCATGCGAGACGCTCCTCCCTTAACTATTTTCTCTTGATTTTGATGGATTTTTTTTCAGTTTAGATATCATACACATTTATACAAGGGAATGAGACTATAAATATAAGAAAACCCCTTAAATATTCGATGAATTCAACCATAACCACAAGAAAAATAGCACATAAGCAATGCCATTCCTAGAAATTGGGGGCTAATTGGAAGCAAATGAATATCCACCTGTCTTGTGTTGCATGAAAATGATTTTTCGAAGGTAAATTGAGGCTTGGAATGAGTTATGAGCAATTCCTGGAAATCCAGGGGGGGTGATTGGAAGCAAATCCCACCCTCAAACAACTTTTTCAAGGCGAATCAGGGCTTGGAACGAAAAATTGGAGACCCGAAAGATGTTTATCTCTAACTGTTTCCATAATATTGGTGGTTAATTTTTTTTATCTTTAAATATTTCCATAATTTATGGGTGAACGATAGAAAAAGGGTGTAATTTAAAAAATTCGCCCATCCAAAATAAAATAAAAAACCTTAAATTTCACCCATTGGTGAAGATCCACCCCTAAATTTTTTTATGTTGCAAAGACTAGGCGAAGAAAACTAGAGAGAGCAAAGAACCCAAGACATTGTAGTAAGTCAAGGAAAGGTAGATCCAAAACTAGATCGGGGATAATGCGCTAGAAACAAAGGAAGAAAGAACAGCTGAAGAAAGATTGTAAATCTTGGAAGTGAAAAGAAGGATATGGAAAACAAGAGAATAATCAAGAAGTGAATGTGATAGGTTATGTGTCATAAGATGCTTTGATTTTTTTACTAGAAATTATTATTGATTCCTGGGTTGTATATTCAGGTGCTTCATTCCACGCTACACCCCATTAGAAATAGTTTCATGATTATGTTCAATGAGATTTTGGACAGGTTCATTTCGGTGATGATAAACCTTGTAAAACCACTGGAATGGGTAAGGTGCTTATTAAGAAATAGAATGGAAACAAATATATATTAATGGAGGTAGGGCATCCTCCAGATCTAAAGAATAATCTAATTTCAATAAGGCAGTTGGGAAGTGAAGGTTGTGTAACTACATTTACAGACAAAACCTAGAAGGTCACTAAAGGATCCCTGGTAATAGTAAAAGGAGAGAAGGTTCATACATTATATTTATGCAATGGTATTTATGATTTAGCAATTGATTTAACATCCAAAATAAAATATATGGCATTGTGGCATCATAGTCTTAGGAACATGAGTGAGAAGGGGATGCAAATACTTCACTCAATAAATTTGTTGTTAGCTTTGAAGGTTTGAAGCAGACGCAAATATTTCACTCCCTTTGGTTCTTATCGGGAAGGAACTCTAGGATGAGCTACCACGTGGGATCTCCTCTCTATATAATTACTCCAATGAAAATTATTGTTGCTTTCTCCACTATTATGTGGATTGTCCATGCAAGCCCGCCACTTAGTCACCTCAAGACCTAGCTCTTGTGCACCCATTTGAACCTTCCAGGATTACCTTCATCATGATTATATGTTAAAAGGGGTTCGCCACCGACTAAAAAAAGCATTATCTGCCACTACGTTTCCTACCCACATCTACCCACTTCTTCACTTAGATGCTCCACTTAAACAAATTGCCAACATTGGCTGGCTGTTAGACTTGGTCATTGCCACAACACCACTCCATATGTATTTCTACAACTTTGAACTTTGGGGATACCTAAATTTGACCATCAATAAATTTTTATCTAGGATGTCATTTGTGGACTTCAATTTACCATTGGAAAGCTCTTTCCAAGCACCATCCAACTATGCCATCACTAGGTGATCACATTTTAGCTCAAAATTGAAAGTGCCTAGAAATTCTTGAAACTGATGTCAAGTTGAAGTTCTCGTTGTTTTGAATCCAATGACATGTGTTTCACCTCAATTTGACGTTGTATGCTCAAGTTATCACGTGTTGAACGTTTGGACCAAAAACTAAAGTTTTAGCAGGTTTGCTGATTGGGTAGTTGATTGGGTGACCGTACCGTTGAGTCAGAAGAGTGATCATGTAGGGTACAAAGAACTAGTTCTTGACACGTTTCCTTCTTTGGTTCTTTGATTGGAGGTCAGTTTTGATTGGTTGTTGTTCTTTTTTGTGGACCAATGAAATGGTGCCACGTGGCGCAGTCA
This sequence comes from Pinus taeda, assembly GCA_000404065.3. Lineage (NCBI taxonomy): Eukaryota > Viridiplantae > Streptophyta > Pinopsida > Pinales > Pinaceae > Pinus > Pinus taeda. Next base: position 59,817 of record APFE031145810.1, read on the forward strand.
TGGGTTATCACATGGCATCCCAGTGGCATGCTAAAATTTTGGCATGGCAGGAATAAGGTCTATGAGGTTCAAACCATGCACCTCGTAGACATCAATTGAGGGAATTACCAACAAGCTACATGGTTGGCATTTTCATATAAAGGACAAAACTGTTATTTTAACGTTAACGCATTATATGTTGGGGAAAGGGTTGGGGCTATTTCCCTAGCCTTGGGTGCAATGGCACCTAATGTGACTGCAGAGCCAAGACCAAAGGGCTCGGGGCTTAACCCAGACCCATGGTCATCATACAACACACATGACTAGAGTTGGAAAGGTTGGTGCTATAAGAGAGGGGTTTGGGTTAGAGCCCTAGCCTCTAGTTCCATTATATACCATAGAACTAATGGAAAAAGGAAAGGAGCCAGTGGAGAAGGAATTCGATGGAGGCCCTAGACCTAGGCATATGCCACATCGTGAAACCACGACATATGGAGTTAAGGTGGTAGGCAATAGGCACTTTCAGTGGGGGGAAACATAGGGTCCTTTGGACAAACCATGTGACCAGTGTGCAAGAGTTAAGGAGCCCGATGGGAAAGGGGGCGGGTAGGTCGACCCATGGTCCCATGGAAACCGATAAGACCACATGCTTGATGTTTAAGAGCTAGGTCTATGGTGGCGGGCCTTAACGCCCATCCTGAAGCCTTATGTCACCATATGACCTGATTTTATGCCCTTAAGGGGTTATTAGCTAGTCTAAGTTTCCTACAAATACATCGACAGAGGGAAAATTTGTAGCTCTGTTATCGCAAAATAGGGTGGATTTGTAGGATAGTTAGATTGTTGGTCTAATTTCTGGACATTTAATAGTCAAACTGAAGGGGGAGCTTGGAGAGCAATATATTTTTGAGTTTTTGACCAAATTGAGCTCAAGAAGAGTCTACCTAGATGTTTTTGAATGCTATGGATCCACTTGTGACCCATAATTCCTTATTTGAGCATATCAAAGGAGCCTTTTTGCAAGTTGAAGACCAAGGCTGTATGTATCAATTAGGTTTTTGAAGTATTTCTAGAAGGTGTTTGCACATGGAGAAGGCCCTGTAGCGGTTTTCTCACCTTCATAAGTCCACTACAACAGTTGATACTTGCATGGTTCATATTAGGTTTACCTTTCCCAGATGCCATGTTGAGGGAAGTTTTGTTTATGCTCTTCAATGTGGAATTAAAGTGCTCATGTCCTTATGTAAGCTCATTTTAGTTGGAGTATAGGATATTTGTGGGAGATGCCTTGTATTTCTCCTTTATGTAGAGAGTTCTTTATAGGAGAACATTACCTTATAGGGGCAATAGCCACATGTTTTCACCACCTAAATTTTATGTACTCCTTTTTACACTAAATATATGTGGTGGTCTATTTATGTTGGCAGGCCCGAAGAAGTAGCCCAAGAGGGGGGAACTCCGTCAACAAATCATTCATTATTCTCTTCATGATGCCTATATGAGTTATGTGATATTATGTTGCTTATGTTAAGTTTACATGTGAAGATTAAATCATGACTTGAAGAGAAATTAAAAACAAGTTTTTTTTTTATCAGGGCCCATTATTATCTTGCAAATTGTCGAAACAATCCTTGTTTATTTTTTTGTTTGATTTTGGAGAAGAGGAAAAAGACACTTCCTCCATTTTGAGATCAGATTGGTATTAGAGCTTCATCTAACCAAGTTGCAAGAATGGGAAAACAGATCCTCCAAGATATAGAGGAGAATAATTTGGCACTTCGTATGGAGAACAAGAGGTGGCAAAGAGGACTCGTAGCAATCCTAAGAAACATCCAAGGCAAATATGATGCAAAAAAGAAACCCATAAGCATAAGATAGGCAAAGATTGGATAGACTTCTCTGTAAGGTTTCTTTATAAATTTGTAATTACTTGTTTTTGTTTACCTGTTTAGGTACTTTTATAAAGTGAAAAATGATTGTCACTATGTGTAACAAGTATGTGTTTTTCGTTGATGTTATGTATTGTATTTCTTATAAGTCCACATGTCCAAGGACGTTTGGAATGTACAAGTTTGACATTCAAGTATTTGTACACGTTTCTCATGTAATCAACGATGGAAGTATTTGAGATGAAACTTGTGTGAATAGAATCTTTGTTTTCAAGATTGTACAAGATGACTATGTTGTTGTACGAAAAACTAATTGTATCATTGAAATTTTGCAACAATTTACTTTTAATGTGCAATCACAGCTTGAGGATGCTAAAGCAAGTTTATGTTGCTTTTGATTTCCAAGCTGCAGTCAAGTTTGTCTTCAACAGTTTAAATTCAAGATGAAGTTTTTTTTTAGCCTTGCAAATATGAGATTAAAGAGAACATTCAGATTCCACTCATCATTATTTTATTCATGCATCAACGATAATAATGTCGGATAAATTCTTAATAGGACAATAGACCTTCATGGAGAAGAAAGGTGAAGTGTCTTGATTGGGGCTTAAAGGACACCAACTGAAAAGTAATCATTTTGGATTATTTTTTTGGATGATTTTGAGTTTCAACTTCATTTTATTTACTAGCGACATAAACTTTTGGAGTCCAAAAGTTCCTAGTGGGGAGGTGTGATTAGGTGATCAATTTTTACCTCAAAACTAAAATTACCCAAGAAGTCTTGAAAAAACCATCTAGTTGAAGTGCTCATCGTTCTGAATCGAAATATGTTTGTTTCAACTCAATCCAACATCGTATGCTCAAGTTATTGCATGCTAACTATTTCGCCCAACAATAAAAAATTTAGCAGGTCTGTTGACTAGGCAATTGATTGGGTGATTATACTGTTGAGTCAATAGGATGACCATGTAGGGTACGATTCAACTAGGTGCTAACACTTGTCCTTATCTAGTTTTTTTATTGGAGGTCAGTTTTGATTGGTTGTGGTGTTTTTCAATGGACAAAGGAAATGGTGCTACGTGGCCTAGTCATGGGCTACCACGTGGCACCCCAGTGGCATGATAAAATTTTGGCATTGCAGGACTAAGATCCAGGAGGTTTGAACCCCTGACCTCATGGACATCAATGTCGGACTTTACCAATAGGCTATATGGTGGGTCTTGTTATACAAAGGTCAAAATTGTTATTTAAATATTAAGACATTATACATTGGGGAAAGGGTCAATGCTAAGCCCTTAGTGCTCTATTTAATGACACCAAAGGTGACCATGGAGCCAAGAACGGAGGGCCCTAGGCTTAGCCCTGGCCCATGGTCATCATACAAGGCATGTGACCGAAGTTGGAAAGGTTGGCGCTATAGGTGAGGGGGCTGGGTTAGATCCCTAGCCCCTAGTCCGATGCTATACCACAAAACCGATAGATAGAGGAAAGGATCCTATGGAGAAGGCATTTGACAGAAGCCCTTGACCTAGGCATATCTCAAACCATGAGACCACAACATATGGAGTTAAGGTGCTAGCAGTAAGCAATTTCGATGGGGGCCAACCCAGGATCCTTTGGACCACCCATGTGACTGACATTCAAGAGTTAAGGGGCCCAATGGGATGGGTAGGCAGTTAGGTCGGCCCATGGTCCCATGGCACACGATAAGACTACACGTGCAATGTTTAAGGGCTAGGCTAGTGGGGGCGGGTGTTAAGGCCCAGCTCGCAGCCTTATCATTCCATATGACCTCATTTTTTGCCCTTAATGGTTATTGGCTAATTTTAGTTTCCTACAAAATGCACCAGAGAAGCACGAAAATGTCACCCTGTTAGTGAAAAATATGTGGATTTGTAGGATAGTTAGATTGTTGTTCCAATTTGTAGGACAGTTATTAGTAAAACTTGAGGGGGATCTTGGGGAGCGATATATATTTTAGTTTTTGATCAAATTGAGATCAAGAATAGTCTACCTAGAGGTTTTCGGATATTCTAGATCTAATAGTGACCTCTAGTTTATGATTTGAGCACATCTTAAGAGCCTTTTTACAGGATGAAGACCAAGGGTGTATAGATCAATCAGGTTTTTAAAACAGTTCTGGAAGGTGCTTAACCATGAAGAAGGCCATGTAGGGGTTTTCTCACCTTCAGAAGTCTACTGCAGCAGTTTTTACTTGCAAGGTTCAGCTCAGGTTTACTTTTCTCATTATGTCATGTTGAGGGAAGTTTTTTTTATGCTCTTCAATGTGGAAATGAGGTCCTCAAATGCTCATGTAAGCTCATTCCAGTTGAAGTATAGGATATTTGTAGGTGATGCCTTATGTTGATGCTTTATGTGAGAGTTCATTACAAGAGAACATTACTTTTTAGGGATAATAGCCACATGCTTTCACCAGCGAACTTTTATGTACTCCTTTTTACATTGAATATATAGAGTGGTCTAGATATGTGGGCAAGCCCAAAGATGTATACCAGGAGGGGTAAACTCCATCAACAAATCCTTTGTTATGCTCTTCATGATGCTTGTATGGGTTATGTAATATTATGTTTCTTATGTTAAGTTTATACGTGAAGACTAAATCATGACTTGAAGAGACCTTAAAAAGAAGGTTGTTTTGTGTCAAGACCCATTATTATCTTGTAAAGTGTCATAACGGTCCTTGTTTATTTGTTTGTTTGATTTTGGAGAAGAGGAAAAACACACCTCCTCCATTTTTAGATAAGGTTGGTATCAGAGGTTGATCTAACAAAATTGAAAGATTAGGCAAAAATAATCTCCAAGAGTTAGAGGAGTAGAATTTGGCTCTTCGTATGGCGAACAAGAGGTGGCAAAGAGGACTCGCAACAATCCTAAGAAACCTTCAAGGAAAAGATGATGTAAAAAGAGAAGCCATAAGCCTAGGAGAGGCATAGATTAGGTAGACTTGTTTGTAAAGTTTCTTTGTAAATTTGTAATTACTTGTTGTTGTTTTACTTGTTTAGGTACTTTTGTAAAGTGAACAATAATTTTCACTATGTGCAACAAGTATGTGTTTTTCATCGATGTTATGTATTGGCTTGTTTATAATTCCACATGTTCAAGGACTTTTCGAATGTACATGTTTGTCATTCAAGTTTGTCATGTACTCACTGATGCAAGTATACGAGATGAAACTTGTGTGAATAGAATCTTTGTTTTTAAGATTATAAAAGATGACTATGTTGTTGTAGACAAAGCCAATTATATCATCGAAATTTGGAAGCAGTGTACTTTTTATGTACAAGTTCAGCTGGAGTAAAGTAAAGCAAGTTTATATTTCTTCTGATTTCCAAGATGGAGTCAAGTTTGTCTTCAACAATTTAACTTCAAGATGATTTTTTTTTGAGTCGTGAAAAGATGAGATTAAATAGAAATTTCATATTCCATTCATCATTATTTTTTTCTTGCATTAGCAATAGGAATGTTGGTTCAATTCTTAATAGGACAGTAGGTCTTCATGAAGAAGATAGGTGAAGTGCCTTAATTGGGGTTTGAAGGGAACCAATTGAAAAATAAGCATTTTAGATTGAGTTTTTGGGTGATTTTGAGTTTCAGACTCATTTTATTAACTAGGGAAGTAAACTTTTGGACTGGGATTCCAAAAGCTCCTAGTGGCGAGGTGTGATCAGGTGATCAAATTTTAGCTCAAAAATGAAAGTTCTTGAGAAGTCTTGAAACTAGCATCAAGTCGAAGTGCTCATAATTTTGAATCCAATTATGTTAATTTCACCTCAACCTGACATCGCATGGTCAAGTTATCACGTGATGAGCATTTGGCCCAACAACTAAAATTTTAGCAGGTCTCTTAACTGGGCAATTGACTGGGTGACCATATAGTTTAGTCAATAGGGTGATCATGTAGGGTATGAGCCAAATAGGTGTTGACACTTTTCCTTCTCTGTTTCATCGATTAGAGGTCAATTTTGATTGGTTGTGGTGTTTCTATGTGGAATAATGAAATGGTGCCACATGGCTGAGTCATGGGCTACCATGTGGAAGCCTAATGGAATGTTAAAATTTTGGCATGCTAGGACTGAGGTTCGAGAGTTTCGAACCCCTATCATCATGGACATCAATGCATGGCTTTACCAACTTGCTACATGGTGGGTCTTGTTATAAAAGGGCCATAATTTAAACGTTAACACATTAGACGTTGGGGAAAGGGTCACGGTTAAGCCCCTAGCCCTTAGTCCTATGGCACCCAACCTGATTGTAGAGCCAAGGCCGGAGGGAATGGGGCTTAGTCCTGGCCCATGGTCATCATACAAGGCATGAGGCCAAAGTTGGAAAGGTTGGCACTACAAGTGAGTAGGTTGGATCAGAGCCCTAGCCCCCAGTCCCTTGCTATACCATAGAAAGGATGGACATAGGAAATGAGCCAACATAGAAGGCATTCAACGCAAGCCCTCAGCTTGGGCATATGCCATACCATGAGACCACTACGTATGGAGTTAAGGCATTACGCAGTAGGTGCTTTTGGTGGGGGCCATCCTAGGGTCCTTTGGACCACCCATGTGATTGACACACAAGAGTTAAGGGGCCTGGTGGGAAGGGAGGGTAGTTAGATTGGCACATGGTCCTATGGCACATGATAAGGCCACATGCCTAATGTTTAAGTGCTTGGCCTGTGGTGTTGGGTGTTAAGTTCCAACCCATGGCCTTATGTGGCCATATGACCCGATTTTTCACCCTTAAGGGCTTATTGGATAATTTAATTTTTCTACAAAATGCATCAAAGTAGGGAGAGTGTGTAACTCTATTAGCAAAAAAGGAGCATATTTGGAGGAAAGTTACATTTTTGGTCCAATTTGTAGGACATCTAATAGTAAAACTCAGGGGGCAGCTAGGAGAGCAATATTCTTTTTTGCATGTTTGACCATATTGAGCTCAAGAAGAGTCCACCTAGGGGTTTTTCGATATTTTGGATCCAATGGTGACCTCTATTTTTTTTTATTTGAGAAAATATAAGGAGTCCTTTTGTAGGTTTAGTGCTAAGGGTGTATTGATCAATCAGGTTTTTAAAGAAGCTTTGGAAGGTGTTTGAGCATGGAGAAGGCCTTGTAGGGATTTTCTCACCTTTACAAGTCTACTACAATAACTGTTACTTGGAGGATTTAGCTTAGGTTTACTTTACTCATTATGTCAAGTTGAGGGAAGTTTTGTTCATGATGTTCAAAATAGAATTGGAGTGCCCATATGCTCATGTATGTTGATTTCAGTTGGAGTATAGGATCTTTGTAGGAGATGACTTGTATTGCTACTTTGTGTGAGAGTTATTTGTAGGAGAGCATTACCTTATAGCGGTAATAGCCACATGTTTTCACGACCTAAATTTTATGTACTCCTTTTTACACTAAATAGATGTAGCGGTCTAGCTATGTTGGTAGGCCCGAAGATGTAGCAGAGGAGGGGTGAAATTTTTCAACAAATCCTTTGTTATTCTCTTCATGATGCCTCTATGAGTTATGTGATATTATGTTTCTTATGTTAAGCTTACATATGAAGACTAATTCATGACTTGAAGAGACCTTAAAAATAAGGGTTTTTGTGTCAAGACTGATTATTATCTTGCAAAGTGTCGGAACGATCCTTGTATATTTGTTTGTTTGATTTTGGAGAAGAGGAAAAAGACACCTCCTCCATTTTCAGATAAGATTTGTATGAGAGCTTCATCTAACCAAGTTGCAAGAATGGGGAAAAAGGAGTCTCCAAGAGCTAGAGGAGCAGAATTTGGCTCTTTGTATGTAGAACAAGAGGTGTCAAAGAGGGATCATAGAAATCCTCAGCAACATTCAAGGTAGATGATGCAAAAAGAGAACCGATAAACCTAGGAGAGACAGATATTGGGTAGAATTGTTTGTAGATTTGTCAATACCAATTATTATCTTGTAGAGCATTGGAACGATCCTTGTTTATTTGTTTGTCTTATTTTGGACAAGAGGAAACAGACACCTCCTCCATTTTAAGATCATGAAACTTCCAGGAGACTTTGAGCTAAACTCTCGAGGAAAAATATCCTTCAAATCCTGAGCCAATAAACCATCATATCTATAAGATTTTATAGCTTCTTTGCATATTCTGCTACTATGATGATTCTCTACAAAATATTACAATAACCATGGAACTCCCCTTGAGCTTGACACTTCATGTTCATCAATAATAGCTATGTTGCCATCAATTCTAGCCTCGTTGACATCTGTGCTAGCCTATTTGACATCAATGCTAACCCACTTGCTACCACCAACCAAACTAACAAGGCCAATTGTGCAACATCGAATAATGTTTCCTTTAAGGAAATCTGTAGAAGTACCTTGGCCTTGGTCCCTCTGTGCTTCGAATCTTGAATTAAGGTTATCGTTTCTATTGGTTCAGGTTCATCTCCTCATACTATTAACAAAAATTTGTAGTTTTCCATTAACGTCCACAACTTAATTTTCCAATTTGTGTAATTTTCTCCATCTAGATTTGTGGATTCATTTAAATATGAATCAACAAGTGTATCTTCCATTTTCTTTAAAATACCAAATACCCCAATTCTAAACAATAAATATCCCTTTGATAGAAATTTGATAGTGAGCAGCAAGCGATTACACACAACACATATCACACATTGTATATTATTAAGCACATAACAAATTACATATATAGTTGTAAATCACCAACTTCCAGATGATATGATGTGAAGAGGATGGATCTATGACTCATAATGACCCAGAGATGACTCGCACACATAGGAAAATAACTACTTCTAAAATAATGCCTCGGGACTTACAAACACACCCTGTAAATCACATGACACACATGGAAGTGCTATAGTTCAAATACCCTTTAAATCTAAGGGCCCAAAAAATATCCAAACCTCCAAGTTAATGCAAATAAAATATAAAGTAAAGTAATATGTATAATGCTCCATAATAATGTAAAAACAATTAAAAATTCTCACGTAACTACACTGAAAACAACCATTTAACCTTTCAAGAATTTTTAAAGGGGATTCTTTCTTCACCTTTAAACATTCTTGGTAGGATTTTTTTATTTTTTAACTAAATACATCTTGCCGAGAGCATATCTTAGGCATACATAGTCCTCCGCCAGTAATTTGGATTACAAAGCCTGTACGGACCAAACCTCCCCACCTAACCATTGGACCACATCTTCGAGACTTAACTTTCTTGGTAGGCTCACATTGAACTCTTATAGAACAATTTCATTGCCCATGTACTTCATCAAATATGTAGCAATTCAATCAAAAAAAGGTCCCAAAAAAAATAATTACATGCAAGACTATATTGAACTTCGAAACCCATAAAATAGCTTAAAACGATGACCAAAAACACTCAAGAAACTCAAAATGATGGCTCAAAACTTAAGAATCACCCAAACAAATGCTAAAGACTTCAATATAGCTTGAAATTAACCCCTCAAATCTCAAAACATGCCAAAATTGTTGCAGAAGAAAGAAATCACAAGAGACTGCTCACTAGTCTACACATCCAAAATAACAAGGAACCTCTTGCTTCCACGGACAACCTATGAATCCACACAAGATTCAACGTAGAGGATATTTTGATAGATTACTCCATAGTGAAGATTATATAGATATTTCAACTCTTTCACTCACAATGGCACATCACTACCAAAATAACTACCAAAATACATGACATTGTCTACTTATCAGTCATAATGGGTCCTACGCAATGACAACTCACCCATATTGAAAACAAGAAGTTCTACACAACCTAGAAAATTCCATAAAATCTAGAACATTCACTCAAGTTCTACATAAATTGAAACATTATATTTCTCTATTAGCTCTAAGTGCTCCTTGCCTTTGTGTTTTATGGAGTATGTGTTTCACAATAAAACCTGCAATTCAATTCTACTATCCAGTTATGTTATGAAGAGGTTGGAAGTACCACTTCCACCTATATTTCCTCTGCTAATACTATCTTACCCTATGTATTTACAACTAGATCGAATGGCGGCCACTTCATGAGCTTGGATTTTTCTCAGTTTCATGCAAAACTTTCGGACAAGATCATTGTCTCTTTCTCAGCCTATAATCATGTGCCACCTCTATCAATGACTCTCATTCTCGTGTTTCAATCAATAATGTAAAATTCATAATTCACGACGAGCCGATTTCTTCAACGTTAGCGCTTTAATTGCCATTGAATTTCTTGATAAGGCTCCCATGCCTTTCACTTTGGTCATGCTTATGGGTGTAGCTGATGCAACCATATTTATAGCATAGATTGCAGATATATCATAATAACATCAATTCAATCCAATTTTTCCTTTTTAAGAGGAAATACCAAATGAATAAGCAAGAGTTGAGATGTACCATGGATAGAGTGAAAATTCCATGATGTCGTGGACCATGGACAAAATATAGCATAGATTGCAGATATATCATAATAACATCAATTCAATCCAATTTTTCCTTTTTAAGAGGAAATACCAAATGAATAAGCAAGAGTTGAGATGTACCATGGATAGAGTGAAAATTCCATGATGTCGTGGACCATGGACAAAATGAAAACTCCCTCGGGCATTGTACTCCTTGAACGTAATGAATACATTGAATGTAATGAATACATGCTTACAACATGCGTTGGGATACTTGACCCTAGGTGGATCGGGTGGCATGCTACAAACCCAACCAATTGAGCTAAGAACCATTGGTATGACTTGTTAATACTACATGTCTAAAAAACCATAAAATATATACATATGAAATATTTTAATTAATTAATTAATTTAATTAAAATGGTAGAAAACCTATTCCAAGTAACTATTTTTTAGACTCTATTGCAAAATAAATATAACTGGACTTATATTATGTTAAATTCTATAAAACACTTGCTAATATAATAAAAAATATAAAAACGTATAATTAGTTATTAGTTAGGCCGATAGGCCTTCCTTTGAAACAAACTTTCGTCTCTTTTTCATTCTCAGGTTGACACATGGCGTGAAATTTGGGTCTAGCGAAACACGATTTGCAAGGATTGAAAGATTATCTTCGGATTCGAGCCGTGTATGGGCAAGCGGAAACACATGTTCTGCGACCATTCACCATTCGTCGTCCCTACCTATTCAAAGCTATTGCTTATGTTTTATGGAACGATAATGGTCACCGCCTGTGTGGGATTGTGGTATTCAAATCTTGTTGTCTACGTTATGGATATTTAGTAGATACAGGCATTTTTTGGCTGAAATCTAGGGTACCCAGGTTCGCGCACTTAAATCAAGCTACGATTTATGTTGCAGTTTCTTAGATGAGTCATATTAGACAAACCTCCTTTGAATTTGGCGGGCAACTGATAGGACTCTAGCGGGTTGTTTCCAAATTCCGTTTGACAATTTCGTCTAATTTCGTTCAATTCTGGTGGAAGTTATCTAGAATTGGTAAGCACTACAAAATATCAATAAAATACCTAATAAATTTAGTGAAATCATGATGGTTTTTATAAATTTGATATTCTTCCCCTCCGTTTGTCACTACATAATACGAATTTACTGCATTTTCATCAATGTCTTTTACTATTAATGAATTGTCTCACAAAGTGGTTAAACTTTACACTATATTCGGATGTATGAACTTTTCGATAGGGTTTGGAGAGTATCAAATGGTATTTTACAAATTTAATATAACTTTGCCTAATATTGTCGGTTTGTTAGATAATCTGAATTTTGTAGAAGGTTCGTTAAAACTGATGGTTATATTTAAGAACAACTTAATTTTAGAAAAGTTGTAAACACAGAGTATGAAATTACTCTGCGTCGTCAATTTCTATGGACCTTGGGTTTATAGGGCAGAATCTTGGAATTTTTTAACATTTTTCGTTTGTTTTTGCAATATTTTTGCCAAATCTTTATAGTGAATATTTTTGGGATTACAAAAATTTATCAAAGTTTCTACATTTACAACAAAAATATGGTTCCTAAGGTTTTCTCTGATCTCATTTTACTAGGAAAGCGAAGTTGACCACAAACACCTGTTTGTGATTTCATTGTACAGCAAATTTTGGTCATATAGACCAGTTTGACAGTGCTTGTTTTGGGGTATTTTCTACATTTACAACAAAAATATGGTTCCTAAGGTTTTCTCTGATCTCATTTTACTAGGAAAGCGAAGTTGACCACAAACACCAGTTTGTGATTTCATTGTACAACAAATTTTGATCATATAGACTAGTTTGACAGTTCTTGTTTTGGGTATCTTAAATAACGGGGAATTTGTAGCTCAAACCTCACAGATTTTGGACATATTTGACTGGCTTTGCATTGGATTAGTGTTCATGAATGTTGAATGAAATTATATGCAAGGACCATATATAGTTGGGGAGAGGCCTAAGGATTCAGATTTTGCGTTGGCACCTAAGCTTCGCCACACCCGAGTGGCCTTGGCTCACTTCATGGACTTTCAATTTCCCTAGGAGCTCAGCGCGCTGCAGAACTACATGAACGTATGTATATGTACACAGAATCATCCTTGCTCGTGCAAAATCATCGTTGTCGATGAATATTCTCAATCCGGATTTGGAAAAAGTTGTCCACCCATGTTACCGTGGCTGGTCAATAAAGTGTCTTACTCGTGAAGATAATAAAGATCCTCATACGATGAGATATTGTTGTCTTAATGAAATTGGTGTTTCATTGATCTGAGGGTAATGCAATTGAGAATTTGTGATTATTTAATATTCTTAGTTTGAATATTTGTGGTTATTTCACCCTTCAGTTATTGGCGGAACTCGTCCTGGCCTTCATTTCTGTTATGGGGTCCTTCATTTTTATGGGCTGAATACATATGATATACATATCTAAAAATACATTTTTTGTACCATTTTTCCAATTTTCATACTATTTTTCTAATTTAAAAAATCTATCGGCCACTTTTTGCACTTTTTAGGGAAATTGTATCATTACACACCACTTATAACCTAATCGTTTGAAAAAGGAGATAGACTTCCCCAATTGAACCCATATTGTTTCCTTACCAAGATCTCCCGAAGTGGGCAAGATCGCACCGTGCTGAACCAGATTTAAATTTCTTTTATCTACCGACTCAAAACTTTGTGGATCATATTGGGGAAATGAAAATATTTTTTATTTTATTTACAAAAATTTTTGATCATTTTGTTTGTTGATAAATTGAAATTATTTATTAAATTTAGAAGCTTATTCTACAATTGAGTATGATATTGTCTTTCTATTATTAAAATTGAATGGAAATTTTACTATATCTTTCAAAATAAAAATTATAAAAATCTAAAAATTAAAAAAAAAATTAATAATGCTCATAGAATAAATTTAAATTTATATGTGAAAAACTTAGATCCCTGCTTATATTAGATGTATATTTAAAATAAATATAGTAAAATATCTGTTTAACAATTTTATACTGAAAGCATTTTGCATTTTCCTGCTCACTCTACTTTATGGAATAGGATTTGACTAGGAAGGGTGGCTCTCATCTCTCGGCCGCGTTTATCATTTCTCAACCACAAAATATGTATTTAAAATAACATAGTCATGCGCGGTTTTAAAGGTGTCGGCCGCTGAGGTCAATTAGATGACGGAAGGTTACGATGTGGAGCCCACCCCGGGAATTACGTGCGTCGATATGCAAGAAGCCATTTCTTTATCTTACCTTTTATTTATTCCACAACGCTTCAGCATTGAATTATATGCACAACTCAACTACCCTCACTATTGTACTTTTTCTTCTAAATCTCGATTCAATCTACGGTGGAAGTGCTGGGTTAGTTTACCTTCTTATTTATTTGTTCAACCCATTTCCCTATAAATAGAGGTGAGACGTGTTACAACCACAAGCACATGAGCTTGGAAATTTTCAGTTTCCATTCGCCTTTCAAATCGAATCAGTTGTAGCAATACTCTGGTGAGAACTAAATTATGAAAGATGCATGTCCTTTGCCTATATATAGACTGTACTTTGTTAATTGCTTAGATTGATTATTTCATTGTGCTATAGGATTTCCTGCTGTGGACATGAATTCTAAAATTCCGAAATGGATGCCGCTGGAACCAGCAGTATGCTTCCCAAACCAATCAGAGGAAGCTTCACAAAAGAAAACTGAAGAAGAAGAGGAGGAAGAAATGGAGAGATGCAAACGCCCCCGCAGAACATTGGACAGTGAAGGAGGCGTGGAGGAATTTCTGGCTTTCTTAGACAGAATCGAAGAATCGAAGAAACTCACGAAAAGACAGCGTGAATTTCAGTGGTAGTGGTGTTAATGCAGTTGAAGGTGATCAGATGTTGATGGCGATGGTGATGCCCGGTATACAAGGCTCGTCAGATGCTGTTGCCACGTTTGCATATAATAAAAGCAGTACATCGCCCTGGGAACCCTCCTTCCAATGGGAGCACTTCAATAAAACTAATTCAGATTTATGCGGTGCTGCAGCTACTGAAAAGAATAAAGACGCAGAAGAAAGCGTTGAAAAGGGTAACGGCCTTTTTAAAACGAGAAGTTTTCTGGATAGGGTTGTGCCCGCTGAATGCTCGCATGATCACGTCGATGATGTAAACAAGGAGGAGGAGGAGGACGTAGAAGCCCGTCCAGATCAGTTAGAGCTGCAGCTATTTCCCTATTTCTAACTGACTACTGTGTTTCTGCCGGCAGATGTTTCCCACCATCCATCACTACCCTGCTGTGTTACGTTGGCGATATGATATATCATTCAAACAAGTTGTGGAGAATTCATGCTGGAACTCCGCTCCTTAACTCGTGTTTTAGCAAATTCCTTCTTCTCGTCTGGTCTGGTAGGCACGCACTTGGATTGGGCTGCGTTAAACCTTTCTGTTTTTGGGTTTCAATAGCAACAATTGTATTCCAAAATCTATTAGAGTAAGTTAGTGGGATTAGTTAGATGGATTAGCTGAAAGCATCCTTTTTAGTGCAGTTTTACACTGTTAAGAGTGATTCTATGCTAAGCTTTATTTCTATGTTTTTATGATGGTCGTCTAAGACTTATTTTGTCATTTCTATAATATAAAAATGTCAAATAATAATAATTTATTTATATATTAATAATTGGACGAAAAGCAAAATTGTTGTCCAATCTTTTTATTCTCCAACAATGATAAGATTACAGTGATTGAATTCAATTGCTTATTCTTCTCCAACACAGATATCATAAACTTTAAAGTTGAAACTAAATACCATTTTGTAGAAAATAATGAATTCGGCCTCAGGTCTTCTCAAATGCTCAGCAGACTTCGGGATATTGTCTTTACTCGTCCACCACAACAACAACCAAAGTTTTAGTGAGTGAGTAGAAATCCATGGCATGGAACACATTGGTATCCGGGGACTTGAAAGCTCTATATCCTCCACCTAATCCTAGAATACTCACATAGTTTGATTCAAAAAGGTATGCTAACAAACCTACTTAACAAGTTAATTGGCTTTCCAACAACTACTTGAGGATCATCAGAGGTGGATCATATATATCTTTGTCTAGCTTTGTGGGTATCCTTCTCAACCCTAGAGCAATGGGAGCACTAAAAGACATGTTCATGGAAGGCCCTAGGCCCCTTCAAATTATGGGCAACACTACACTATGTGGTGAGACGATAAGGTACCAAACTGTGTGGAGTTTTCTATTGTAGTTGTCAATCATGATGGGATCAATCTATGCATGGATCCCCCCTTGCATCCCCATGGTTACAAACTTTAATATTAGGATCCTTGATCAAAATGATCTAATTTTCTTGTAGAGAGTGGGTGAAAGCAATGCCTTGCGGTTTGAGATTTTTGTTTCTACTAGTACTCGAGGTGTGATCGCTAATGATTCTCATATTCTTTGTCAAGATGAATCTACTTAATATGTGGTAAGGAAAGGTACATTAGAGGGCCTGAGAAAACATCGATGCAAAGGTTTTATGTTTGCTAGTGTTTTGGGCATGCAAGTTGCTAGCTTTCATCTCTTTGTTCAGTGGAGTATGAGGAACCCATGACACAGTATGGTCTAGTATAGGGGTCAATAAGATCCTTTATTTTTTTTGTTCTTTCCTCTGCAATTGAATTACTTTTCTTAGAATTTTACTATTTTCTTCACACATTTGGTGGAGGCCTATGTCATTGCCCCATGCAATGGACTTGTCACTTGAGATCTTGTTGGGATATTGCTTCTTGAATTCAACAAGGGTGGTTGCTTTTTCCCTTTTCTCTTTGAGATAACTAAGTTTGACATAAAACTCTTGATTTCCATATGGTGCATTCAAGATCATTATGGGCACATAAGTTCTTACTTTGTTATTTCAATTAATAAGCATGGTTTAGCACAGTAGAAGTCTATTAACATTTTGGGCAGGCCCTCTTCTCATAGTACTCCTTCTCCCCCTTCCCAAGAGCAAACTGTTTTAAGAGCTTCAAGAGGAAATATTGTGATTGAAACTCAAATATAGCCAACTAGCTACCACAACCATGGCCATTATGGACATCTTAATTGATAAAAAATTGACACCTCAACAAGAAGAAGATGAGATTAACAAGTTATAGCTCCTAATTAAGGACATTTAGTTCACTCTTACTGGGGGAAAACACTCCTCTAGTTCAATCAATAACTCTAACAATGCAACTTTGTTTCCTCTACCAAACTTAAATGTCCTAGCTATAGTTATGATGCATGTCCCCTCCTAGGAGGAGGGAGAGTGATATGTTTAAAATTATTGTTTGTGTGAAATTTTTGGTTTGCTTGATTTTAGGGAATGTCTATTAAGTATATACAAACTGAATATTTAGTGTAGTGCATTGTTAATTGATCTGTAAACTGTCGTGGATATTCCACTGGAAAATTCATCACAACATATCTAATAATATTATATTACAAACTCTAGAAATTCTACACTATTACAATTTATTAAACTTTACGACTGTGGATTTAACTGTAATTAGTGCATGCATGTGGATGGAAATTATGCAGAAAAGAAGAGAACAAAAAAAATAAGCACACACACACATAGACATAAGATATTCTCTTTGAGAAACCCTTTCCAGAGAAAACCCAACTCGAAGGTGAGACCACTTCACTCTCTTTCTTTGTTTGGAAATATGGCTACAGGTAGAAAGAAATAATGCTTGTGGCCTGTGGTCTTCTATAGTGCACAAATTCTCTATATGTGCTCTACCTCCTATCTCTCTTGGCTATATTTTCTCAGCTATGGAACAAAATGCTCCCGAAATAATGGAATGCCTTTTCCTCCTAGTGGCCTAGTTATAACATAGCCCAATAGCCTACTAGTGGTTAATTTTGACTACATCAACTCTTAAAGAGAATTACAATATAGAATATTATAGAGTCTTTTACATCACAAATAAATAATGGGGGTTGATACAACATCCTCCCAAACTCTAGGTGTGAAAATAGGAAGGTCAACCTCTGACTGGCATAACTTTTGTATACATACTCTGATTGATGCGCTTCTTGAAATATCTCGATGTGTACAATATCTTGAAAAGGTGTTGAGCTAAAGAGACAAATTTTTACCCCCAAAAATGGTGTTTGATGCCTCAACCACTCCCGGAAGGTTTGAGACCATGTTTTTCCAAAGTGGGTCTCACAGTAAAAACGGTCCCATGAGCTGATTCCTCCAATTTTTCCTCTCCAAATGCATATGTATGGATGAAAAACAATATCACGATCCAATATGGATCACACCTCCCCATTTCGGGAGGCTTTTGGTCCCCAAAAGATTTTACTCAATGAGGTGAGGAAATTTTCTCTCCACCTCCTCTCTAGTGTAGCATTTAGCTTTGCCTAGAAGTTGTCCCTTCAACCCAATCTGCCAAATGTCATGCTCCCCTATCCTGTAGTTTTAGACCTCTTCTACAAAACTGTATCTTTTGTCAACTCTCCCTGAGTGACTCGTGCCAAATCCTCCACAGAAGCAAGGATCTGTTCCTCTTCCTGATCTATCATGGGAGGCTCATAAAGTTTCAAATTCTATACATTCACAACTAATTAAATGTGCATATATGGTTTTAAATTGATTTGATAGACATTATCACACACCTTGTCCACTATCTTAAAGGGACCATACCACAGAGCCTTGATTTTCTTACCAGGCCCTTGCAACCTCTCCTTCTTCAATTGTAGCCATACGTTTTCTCCCACCTTGAATGATTTCTTTGTTTTGTGTCGATTGTGCCTAACCTTATACTTCTCCTATGAATTCTGCAATGTTTCTTCTACCTGTAGATGGATATGCCTTATCTTGTCTATAAAATTTTCATCCCTCAAAGCATCTCTTGTAAGATCTCCCATCACTCCTCCTTGCTTTCCATATGCAATATCCAAAGGTGAAGGTGGAAAATATTCAAAACAAGTCTCAAATGGGGACATTCCTATAGAAGTGTGAACTTCTCTGTTATAAGGATGTTGTATATATAACATATTTTCATCCTAGGTCATCGGATCCTTTTGGTTGTATCCCCTCAAAAGCTGCACCAAAGTCTTGTTGACTACTTATGTCTACCCATCTATCTGTGGATGGAATGATGTAGATGTCCTCATCTTTTTGTCCATCATATCCCATAATGTAGTCCAAAATGCAATAAGAAATCTTATGTCCCTGTTTGAAATGATGCTCCTTGGTATCCCAAAGTGCACCCAAATCTGTCCAAAGAAGAAGTTTGTTGCTTCTAGTTTTTTATGGTCTTTTTACAACGCATCCAAATAGACATCCTGCTAAACTTTTCAACTACTACAAATAGGTAGTCATGTTGCTTCCTGGTTTTTGGTAAACCTCCCACAAAGTCCATGGAAATTCCCAACAACGATTAAATATAGGTTAGGGATAATATAGACATTGTTTCCTATTTCTAGGCTTTCTAGTGTGACAAACCATGCATCCTCTTATGAAACTATCTATCTGCTCTCTCAGCTTTGGCCAATACACATACCTTTGCAGGTTAGCCATGGTAATCCCTACACCAAAGTGCCTTGCAACCTTGGAGGTGTGAGCCTCTCTAATCAGTTGAAAACACTCACCTTTAGGAACACATATCTTATCCACCATGTAGAGTAACACATCCTAGAGATGATAGTCAATGATGTTGTCACCATCATGCACATGACTTTGACTCTCCAACTATCGATACACCTCCTTGAAGTCCTCATCTTTTGAATAAGAGTACCCAAAGCTGTAATATTTGATGTGGGTGGCCTTGAAAGCGTATCATCCAATTTATTTTTGTTGCCCTTATTATACATGATCACCAAATGAAATTTTTGTATAAACCCATCGACTTGTAATGCCTAGTCTATTGTAGCTTACTCTGGACCTGCAAGTACTTTAACAATCGGTGATCTGTGTGGATTACTCTCTTCTTTCCCATAAGATAGTGCTCCCACTTCTTCACAACTTTCACCATCGCATAGTGTTCGTTATTGTAGGTAGGGTAGTTAAGAACTACCCCATGAAATAATTCAAAATGGTAGCAAATGGGCCTTCCTCCTTACATCAAGAAAACTCCCATAACATACCCACTCGCATCTCTCTCCACTTCACTAGGCAGCGGCAAGGTTGGTAATGCCAGAATTAGTGCTTGACTGATCTTCTACTTTAGCTCCTCGAAAGCCTTCTACTGAGCTTTTCCCCACTAGAAACTCTTGCCACTTGTTGTTATGGTGTGGAGGAGTGTTGCTACTGCTCAAAATCAAGCTATGAATTTCCTCAAGTACTGTGTTTCCGCAATGAAACTCATGACCTCAGAAACATTAGTAAGCACATGTCATTTCATAATGGCCTCCATCTTGGATGGATTTATCTCCAACTCTCTCCTCCACTAATCACATACCCATAATACACCAAGGACAGTTGCACAAACTCGCACTTCTTGAGATTTACTCGGAGTTGGTGCTTCTTCAATGTTTCCAACAATTGCATCAAATGTGAAATATTCTCCTCCCAAGTAACACTGTATACTAGTATATCATCTAGATATATAATAACAAATCAATCTATAAAACAGTGTGGTATATTATTTATTAATCTCATAAACATAGTTGGTGCATTACATAGGCCAAATGGCATAACTAACAACTCATAGAAAGCTTGTCTAGTTTTGAAGGTGATCTTCTGTGTATCTTCTTATTTGACTCGAACTGGTGATATCCAGACTTCAAGTCCAACTTGGTTAAATACTTTTCTTGCTGCAACTGATCTAGTAGGTCATCTATCCTAGGCAGGGAGTATCTATTTTTCAGTGTGATTTTATTTAATGCCCTGTAATCTATACACATCTACCAAGTCCCATTGTTCTTTAAAACAATGATTATGGGTGACCCACATGGTGATGTACTCAGTCGAATGACACCCTGTTCTAGTAGTTGTTGCAACTATTTCTTCACCTCACTTGCTTCTATAATAGACTTCTTGTACATCCCAATATTTGGCAATGTGGAGTCTAGAAATAGCTGAATCTCATGCTCCAATTCTCTCTTAGGTGGTAACCCTTTAGGATCTTGGAACACATCCTCATATGCCTGTAAAAACTCCTCCAAATGTTGTTTCTATTTCTTAGTACACCCATCTAGGGATACCTTGCCTCTTATTGACTGCTCTTGAGAATAAATTCCTCTTAAAAACAATAAAAATTACTTCTTGCTGGAACTGATAAATTTCTTGGCTTGGTTGTCACTTACCAGTGAAATTTTTGACTTACCTTTTTGCGCGTTCATGATGAACCATTTTCCATCCTTGATGAGTCAGTATTGGTTATCTCTCCTCTTAAATATTGCATTACACATCTACATGTATGGACTCCCAAACATGACTCCACATACATAAAGGGGAACCACATCCAAATGTACTACATCAATAAAATCAACACTAATAGCAAATCTAATTCTCAATTGTTTTGTCACCTTCAGCTCTCCTGTGGATATGGGTTTGGATGATCACAAACTTCCAACCCTAACTTCATGACTAACACTGTTGCAATAAGATTCGCCTGTGATCCTCGGTTAAGCAAAGACTCAATATTTCTCTTCTTGACATGTATCTTTATATGGAAGAGTTTGGTCATTTCTTTCTTTTCCTGTTGTTGAAGGATACTCAGATTTACCTCCTTCTCCACTAATGTACAAACAATATTCTCATCCACATCCGAGCTGCTTTCAATTTTGTTCCTTGAACCATTGACCATGAGATTCCTCTTCTTATTATCTTTCTTCTTTTTCTTTGAGTTTAGCTCTGGATGAAAGTTCCATCACTTCTCCTTAGTATGGCCATGAATGTTGTAGTGGTTGCTAGGACATTTGCACTGATGTGTTGTGGATATCGTATTTTTATATTTTCTCCCTTTTGTTTTTCTTCCCATCCTTAGAAGCTTCATGTTGCTCCTTTTTCTTCGATCCACTTGATTTCACTCTTTTCTGGCTTATGTTCTTTGGTACTATACCTACACACAAGCTTTATCCATTGATTTGTGGCTGAACAACATCACTTTCTCACACAGATGGTGGTGAAAACCCCCAAAATAATTAAGGAGTACATTTGGGTTCTTTGGAGAGATACCCAACATTATAGCCATATTTTTTCATTCTTTATTATAATCCTGCATGCTTTGGCCTGACTTTTGCTTGAACTAATGCGACCAAATCCATTGGCCCTCCACGTACCTAATGGGATAAAACTATGAATTAATGAGGGTTTTTAAATCCTCCTAGTTAGTCACTGGAGGTTCTCCCTCTAACCTCATGGTTGATAAAAACTTTTCCTTCCATTTTGAACAGGGAATGATTCACAACACTTGAACTGGGTTGATATTTTATAGGTTCTTTCTTCGGCCTGTTCCCCATGTCTTCTAGATATCCTGATCCCCCTTATGATTATTCCTCTGCATTTGAACCCCCATCTTCTCCCACTATCACCACCTTATTTCCTAGGGTCACCATGAGGAGGTTTACATTGTGTTTTATATCCATGACTTGTAGTTTGAGCTGCGAAAACCTCACCTCTATAGGATCACGAGGTTCATTTATTGATTTGTCGACCATGATTTGGGTTCTACTATGTTCGACCTTGCTGACAAAGATCCCGTGCAAATATTCAAAAATACCCAAACAAACTTTCTACGATACCAAATTATACACAAACTGTCATGGATATTCCACTAGAAAGTTTGTCACAATAGATATAATCATATTACATTAAAAACTCTGAAAATTCTACACTATTATAGTTTATTAAACTTTAAGATATGTGGATTTAACCGTAATTATTCCATGCATGCAAATGGATATTTTGTAGAAAACTAGAGAATGAAAAAAAATCAAAAACGCATACACACACGACACAATATATGATCTTTGGGAAACCCTTTCGAGAGAAACCCAACTGGAAGGTGGGGTCACTTCGCTCTCTTTCTCTGTCTGGAAATATGGTTCTAGGTACATAGAAGTAATGTTTGTGGTGTGTGGGATGCTACAATTCACAAATCCTTTGTGTGTTCTCTACTGCTTATCTCTCTTGGCTATATTTTCTCATCTATGGAATAAAATGCACTTCAAAGAATGGAATGTCTCTTCCTCCTAGTGACGTGGTTATAACACAACACGATAACCTACTAGTGGTTAATTTTGACTACATTAACTCTTAACTAGAGCTATAGTGTAGACTCTTCTCGAGTCTTTTACATAAAAAAACAAATGGTAGCCATTTTTCCATAAATAATGGGGGCTTACGTGGCATCCTCCCGAGCTATTGGTCTGAAAATAAGAAGGTCAACTTCTAAGTAGCATAACTTTTGCATACAGACTCCGCTTGATGTGCTTGTTATGTTGTTGGAAAGACTCCTGTGTGTAGAATAACATGAAAATGTTTGAGGTTACAGAAGCAAAGTTTTACCCCAAAAAACTTCATTTGATTCCTCAAATCGCTCCTGGAAGGTTTTAGACCCTATTTTGCGAAACTGGATCTCGCTGGTAAAAATGGTGCCATGAGCTGATTCCTCCTATTTTTCCACTCCAAATGCATTGATATGGATGAAAACAATATAATGATCCAATTTGGATCACAGATGAGATCAACAAGTTGTTGCTCCAAATTAAGGCAATTTGGCTCACTATTACTAGGGGAAGCACTCATCTAGTTCAATCAATAACTTTAACAATGCAACTTAGTTTCCTCTACCAAACTTAAATGTCCTAGCTATAGCTATGATGCATGTCCCCTCCTAGGCAGAGGGAGAGTCATATGTTTCAAAATGTTGTTTTTATGAAATTTTTGGTTTGCTTAATTTTTGGGGACATATGTTAAGTATATAAAAACTGAATATTTAGTATAGTTCTTTGTTAATAATGTTACGGAAATTATTCTATCAACATGAATAGTGGGTGGAGAATGGGAATATAAACCCAATTTTTTTATTTCTATCATAATGTAGGGCCTCTGATATGAGTTTTATTAATACAAAATTCCTTGATATTATTTAAAAAATATAACTTTTTTTACATATCTCTCTCTTTTGTTCATCAAAATAAGCTTCATATATTTCACTTTTTGAAATGATTTTAGGATTAAAGATCCCTTTATTAAAAAAGTATGGATTTATAATTAAAATGTTACATAACCACAATAATATGTATTTGATTTTAAATAGAAATATTATATAATTCATTTAGGAGCCATGAGGACTACCTCAATTGGTTGAGGCTAGGCTCCATGATTGAATTGTTAGGACATTATGCTTTTAAATCTATCTAGTACAAATATTTTATAGATGTAGTAGTCACTAATCTCTAAAGACCATGATATATATATATAATTATAATTCAATAATTATATAATTTTTATATAGCGTCGAATCTTTCGACTCAAACATTTTTTCAAAATTCAGAAATATGATTAAAATAATTAACAATCATTTCTTACACCCTGAAAATAACTTATTTAATATTAAATAATATTTTATCAATTTAAAACATAATTAAAATTTATATAATATTTTTTATATCTATTTCATTCTTACCTATCATTCATTGTACCCTATATGGTCTATTTTTCACCACAAAGGAAATGAGATGGTGTATAAATAAATATTAAATATAGGTGTGTAAAATAAATATTAAATATTTGTTTTAAATGGATCCTATAGTTATGAAGGTTCAATTGGGTATTTGTCATTTTAAGGATGTATTTTAATTTCATTGTATTTTAATGTTTTTTAGCATATAAATGAGTATTTATTTATTTTTAATATATGTAAAAGTTTTGTATTCATATATAATTGGGTATTTTTCATTTTTTTAGCCATTAAGTACGTATTATACCTAGGTAAATGTTGTTATGTACATATAAAGTAAAAGGTAAGAGATATATCTCTAGTGTACTTCTTTACATATTGGTTATACATAAATGAACAATTATTTATTTGTTAAAGTCATTGAGTTACAAAGAATATATTATATTTAGTTTAATGTGGTTAGATATAGATATTACTTTACATCTTTCTTATATAATACAAGAACATATTATATTTAGCTTAATGTTGTTAGATATAGCTATTACTTTACATCTTAGTTATATAATAGTGATGTTTTAATTATACAATAATGATGTGTCTTTCTTAGTTTTTATGATTTGCTATTTGTTTCGAAATTGGTGACAAGTGTGTTGATCCAATCGATATAAAGAATTCTAATAATCATGGCAATGAAGAAAACTAATATAAAGAAAGGAAACGAAAATGAAAGTATAACTGAGTTAATAATCCAGTTAAGATAATCACTATATCTGGACCAAGTAAAAAGATATATCAGTGAGGAATCTTGAAGTAAGGGTGCATCACCCGCTTAATGACTGATGAGGGAATTGATGGTGTTAGCAGATTGAGATATTGTCGATATCAAGCTAATAAAAGTAAAATACACCTAGAAAAATAGGAGATTGGTGCTAGTTCACATAGCATCTAGGTTATATTTGTGATGATGATTTGGCTTCAGTAGAAGATGACCTCCTCCACTTTGGTTACTTTCACTTTCTCACCTTTTTCGTAAAAATAAATAAAAATATTCTTTGTAGGTTTATGTTGAACTCATATAGAACAATTTCATTGTCCATTTATTTTCATTAAATATGCATTATGTCAATCAAAAAACATTGAACAAATGTCTCGACAAAATATTTACAACCGAGTCTATATTAAACATTGAAACCTATAAAATAGCTTGAAATGATGACCTAAAACACTTAAGCAACTCAAAAAGATGGATCAAAACTTAAGAATCACCCAAACAACTCCTAAAAACTTCAATATAGCTTGAAATTAACCCCTCCAATGTCAAAACAGACCAAAATTGTTGTAGAAGAAAGAAATCACAAGAGACCCCTCATTGGCCTACACATCCAAAATAACAAGGAACCTCTTCCTTCCATGCACAACCTCTGAATCCACACAAGCTTCAACTCATAGCATATGTTGATATATTACTCCATAGTGAAGACTATATATATATTTGACCTCTATCCCTCACAATGGAACATCACTACCGAAATACATGACAATGTCTACTTATAAATCATAATAACTCCTACTTAATGACAACTCACTCATATTGAAAACATGAAGTTCTACCCAACCTAGAAAATTCTATAAAATCTAGAACATTCAGTTGAGTTGTACATAAATTCGAATATTTTATTTCTCTATTAGCTCTAAGTGTTCCTTCCCTTTGTGTTTTATGGAGTATGTCTTTCACAATAAAATCTGCAATTCAATTCTACTATATGGTTATGTTCTCAAGAGGTTGGATGGACCACTTCCGCCTATATTTCCTTCGCTAATCCTATCTTACCATACTGTATTTACAACTAGATCCAACTGCCACTTCATGACCTTGGATTTTTTAGTTTCACGCAAAACTCCAGCACTAGATTGTTGTCTCTTTCTCACGTTGTAATCGTGCCCCACCTCTATCAACAACTCTCATTCTCCTATTTCAATCAACAATGTAAGCTTCATTATACCCAACTAGCCCATTTCTTCAACTTTAGCACTTTGATTGCCATTGAATTTCTTGAAAAGCCTCCCATGCCTTTCAATTATATGGGATCCCCACCACAAAACTTAATGGCATTCAAAGGCACCATACTTGAAAATGAAGCCATGACACAGGAATGTCCTATCCATCTTCATGGTTTCAATTTCAATTTGGTCATGCTTATGTGTGTAATTGGTGCAACAATATTTATAGCATAGATTTGAGATATATCATAATAACATAAATTCAATCCAATTTTTCCTTTTTTTACATGAAAGACCCAATGAATAAGCAATAATTGAGACATACCATACAGAGAGTGAAAACTCCCTAGTACCGCCTACTAGAGAGGGAGTGAAAACTCCCTCGGGGATCCTACTTCTTGAATGTAATCAATAAAGGCTTACAACATGGATTGAGAAACTTGAATCTTGGTGGGTGAGATGGCAAAAGACAATCCCAACTAAAAACCATTGACATAGCTGGTTAATACTACATGTCTAAAAAAAACAATAAACACACATATATATATAACCTATTTTAATTAATTAATTAATTAAATTGAAATAGTAAAAACCCTATTTCAACATTTAATTTATAACTATTTTTTTATGTGCTGTTTTAAATTGCGCAGGAGGTTAAGAATAAAGAGCAGTCCTGCTCACTCTACTTTATGGAATAGGATTTGACCTAGGAAGGGTGGCTCTCATGTCTCGGCCGCGTTTATCATTTCTCAACCACAAAATATGTAGTTAAAATAACATAATCATGCCCGGTCTTAAAGGTGTCGGCAGCTGACGTCAATTAGGTGCCTCACAAACGAATCAGAGGAAGCTTCACAAACGAATCAGAGGAAGCTTCACAAAAGAAAACTGAAGAAGAAGAGGAGGAAGAAATAGAGAGATGCAAACGCCCCCGCACAACATTCGACAGTGAAGGAGGCGTGGAGGAATTTCTGGCTTTCTTGGACAGAATCGAAGAAACGAAGAAACTCTCGAAAAGACAGAACGTGAATTTCAGTCGTAGTAGTATTAATGCAGTAGAGGGAGCTCAGATGTTGATGGCGATGGCTATGGCGATGCCCGGCATGCGGCAGGCACAAGGCTCATCAGATGCTGTTGCCACGATTGCATATAATAAAATCAATACATCGCCCTGGAAACACTCCTTCCAATGGGAGGACTGCGACAAAACTAATTCCCTTTGTGCAGAAACAGATTTATGCAGCTACTGAAAAGAATAAAGACGCAGAAGAAAGCGTTCAAAAGGGTAACGGTCTTTTTAAAACCAGATGTTTTCTGGATGAGGTTGCGCCCGCTGATGTAAATAACAAGAAGGAAGAGGACGTAGATGCCCCTACAGATCAGTCAGAGCTACAACTATTTCCCTGTCTCCGATCCGATCTAACTGTCTACTGTGTTACGTTGGCTATATGAGATATCATTGAAACAAGTTGTGGAGAATTCTTGCTGGAACTCCGCTCCTTAACTCATGTTTTCACAAATACCTTCTTGTCGTCTGGTTTGGTAGGTACGCACTTGGTGCTGCGTTAAACCTTTCCTTTTTTTGGGTTTCAATAGCAACAAATGTATTCCAAAATCTATGAGAGTGAGTTAGCGGGATTAGTTAGATGGATTAGCTGAAATCATCATTTTTAGTGCAGTTTCTTTCCATATCTATATAACAAATAAAAGAAACACTGTTAAAGGTGATTGCATGCCAAGTTTTATTTATATGTTTTTATGATGGTGGGTTAAGACTTATTTTTTCATTTCTATAATATAAAAAT
>APFE031145810.1:95600-112978 GCA_000404065.3 Pinus taeda
GAAGGGAACTCAAGACCTTGGAATCAAGTATACATAGGTGGACGACTTCAGCTTGATTGGATACTCTGATTCAAACTTCGATGGAGACAAATAAACTGGAGTATCTACTTCAGGATATGCTACGAGTCTTGGATCAGGAGCTGTCTCTTGGAGATCACGCAAACAATCAGTTCTAGTAGATTCCACAACAGAAGTAGAATACGTGGCATCAGCTGAAGCAACGAAAGAAATTGTGTGGCTCGGGAAAATTCTTGAAGATTTGCAGGTAAAACAAGTACAATCAACTCCACTCATGATTAAAAACACCTCTGCAATAAAGTTGGCCAAGAACCCAAATTTCCATGATCGTACAAAGCACATCAATACTAAATATCATCTGATCCGACATCATGTTGATGCCAAAACAATCCATCTCCGTCATTGTTCCACAAATGAGAAAATTGCAGACATCTTCACCAAAGCGCTTGAAAGAGAAAAGCTTGAAAGATTCAGAACGATGCTTGGACTCACCAACATCGGTTCAGATTAAGGGGGGGAATGTTGACACCTAATCCTCAGCAATTGGGAGAATCTAAATGTGAACAGTCATCAAGAAGATGAACTGAGCGGTCACATTCATGTATATAACAAATAGCTATCTAATGGAATAAATGAATCAGTTTTTCTGGAGTTACTCCTGGCATGACAAATTGATTAAGGATTGTCAAGCTAAACAATACATCAACATATATATTTTGGGAAGATGAACCAACAGTTTTATATTATTAGGAAGTAAAGGGAAGCTTACAACCAAAACCTTGATGTTGAAAGGCTCTCCTTGAGTGGTAATCCAATTCCAAGCCAAGAACTCTCCAAGAACTCCTTCTCCAAGTCTAATGAATATCCTCTAGGCACAAGCTTAGAATAAGGGTGCAAACAGACATAGACCAACCATTTGAGAATGGGCAAAGATGAATATACAGGCTCGGAAAGGGAGTTAGGATCTCTCCAAAGACAGGAGTAGGTCCTCATCTAAAGGAGGTAGGCCATAGGGATAAGATAATGAGACCAAGTTGGGAGAATTTAACCTCATCTATGTCAAACAACCTCCATCTCACCGCTCTGGAAGCTTCTAGCTCATGAAGCTTCTCATCTTCTTTTGGAAAATTGCCTTTTTCGGGATCATCGAGGGTATACAAGGAAACAGAGTGATTCCATCATAGGTCAAGCATGATACAACAAGTGACCATCGCAGTTTTTAACCTCATAAGAGTGATGAGTGTCAAAATCAAGGTTTTAGAGCTATTTCTTCAGGGGAAAGCTCAAGGCATTTTCCAATCAATGTTCTCTGGAGGATATGAGCTAAATATCTAAGTAAGTACACTGCATGATGGTCACATTTCAGGAACTTCATGGTATGTCATGGGGAAGTGCAGGAGGTGTGACAAATTCTTGTGTAACAAATTCCCCCTAAAGCATGAAGGCACAACGAGGAGCGATGGCTAAGATGCTTTATGAGATCTTGTAAGGACGAGGACACACACTGTCAGGAGACTTGTAAATCAAGGATGCATATACATATTACATATCCAAGATCAAGACATGAATCTATGACATGGGTGCAACCATCTGGATGATGAAGACTATATGAAAAGATCCATGGTATCGGTGCAACCATCTAGATAGCAAGGATCATCATAAATATAAAATCCCATGGTATGGTCACAGCCATCCTTATAGTAGAAACATGTGTAAAAGAATGAACAAGATATAACTCCACACAACCTGAGTCATATCAAACAAGAGCCAGGGTCTTGTGCTTCATCCCGTCCCGATAAAAGTACAAATTCTAACATGTGAATGAATGTGTCACAGTCGAACATGCTAGAAAAGCACCTGATTATAGGCCATCGATGTAGACCTTTAATAAGCACGAGAGGAACCACCCATAATGAAAATGGCTCTCAAGGTACAACAGTACAATCTGTGAAAGTGATAACGAAGCTGAAGTCAATCACTCTTGGAATTATCTGATCAAAGCCCAAAGATGAAAACTTGTCGTCAAATGCGAAGAACTTGCCATTAAGGCATGCAAGCTCTTACGTACTGAAGGGGAATTTCTAAGTCAACTTCATGGATAATGAGCTGAAGTCGAGAGGAAGTGACCAGTTGAAGGAGGGTCATAATGATTTCCTCATCATCGACACAAAATAAGGAATAAAGTGGAATAATTTTCAAAACTATAACAATGACTCAAACGATGTATAGGTAAATAACTATAGATGGACTTCTCTTGAATATATTGGCAACATGAATCTAGAGTGTGGCAACATTAGACTCAACATATGACCATGGGTCATAAAAGCGGGGTGGAATAGTCAAATTAGAGGCAAAATGGATCATCCAAACCTGGAAGGACAAGTGACTAAGTGAGGATATACAAAACCTGACACGAGAAACAAATGAGTGTCAAGTCCAAGAGTGACATGCTACCAATACAAAGGACGTTTCATCTTCACTTTTGCCCTACTATTTCTGGTGAGTACCTCTTTATTTTTACACAAGCTTAAAGAGGATATCATATGCTTGTCATATCAGTTCACCCTTTGGATGAATCCATCCTAGTATGTTTTACGAGTCCTATGAAGGAGAAGCTCGGTCTCATCATGGTAATGAGTCTTTCGTTGTTTAATCTTTAACAATTCTGATGGAAGAGTAACTTCATGTCTTTTTCACATTTAGAGAGTTTGAAAAGGAAACGAAAAATAAAACTCCATCATGCCCCTTTTTGTAATTTGTCTCTCGAATCTAAAAAGGTAGAAACCGATATTCGAGAGAACCTCTCGACCATGTCGACCAAGGGTACCTTTTTCATAAATAGTCAATCTCAACCTAAAAAAGGGGTAAACGTATACTGAGGTGATTTCAATTTATTTAATTTTAACGAGTTCTAAATGACAAGTACTCAGAAATCTTTTGATATTTCAAGAGTCAGAAAAGCGCTGAAAGATAAGTCCACTTGGAGGAGCGAGTGGTATAAAAAGATAGCAAATAGTTATGGTCATGACGGAACTACTCAAAACATGTAAAGGTCAAGAGGCTACTAAAACCACCACTTCATTGTAGATGTTCCTCAGGCAAGGGTAAAATAGCTAAGTGAAAGCATATGATCGACCAAAGAGATGGTCACTATGGAATGAAAAAACCAAAGATCATCTCACAAAAATCACTGAATAAAAATGGAAATCACGAGATGTAAAGTGGGAATGGTTTCATTTTTAAACAAGCTTGAGACATGAGAAAAAGCTATGCTTGGATTTGGTTTCATTTTTACAGAAGCTTGAAACGAAAACAAACTATGCTTGGATTTGGTTTCATTTTTACACAAGCTTGAAACAAAGATAAACTATGCTTGAGATAAGCTTGCATGCCCCCAGAAAAATGAATCAATTCGAGGTACATGCCCAACAAGCTTCATTTTATTGACCTAAGTAGACTACAAGTTACTAACAGGTGGATGGAATGAAGGTTTACTTACAAGATCAAGTAAAAGTCTCGACCGAGATTTTACGAGATCTAATCAAAGACTCGAAATGGAAGGGGATTTGTGTTATTTTTTAATGAGCTTGACACAAGAAAAGAACCATGATCATGACACTTGTGTCATTTTTTCACGAGGTTTACATAGAAAAATAACTATCCTCATGGTCCTTGTTTCATTATTTAACAAGGTTGACATAGTAAAAGAACTGTCCTCACATCCTTCGTTTCATTTTTTAAGAAGGTTGACACAAGACAAGGAACTTTGCTCCAAGGTCCTTGTTTCATTTTTTAATGAGCTCGACACAAGACAAGGAACTCTACTCCGAGGTCCTTGTTTCATATTTTAATGAGCTTGACATAAGACAAGGAACTCTTCTTTGAGGTCCTTGTTTCATCTTCTAACGAGCTTGACACAGGACAAGGAACTCTACTCCGACACTTATTTCATAGACCAAACGAGGCCATGTCTTCCAGGAGGTTCACATAAAATGGGAGAACAGTTCTCTGGAAGGGATACATGTCTAGGGATCCAAATGAAAAATCAGACTCCAATGCCCCCAGGACATGATGTACTACATCACCTATGAGATCATCAGTAGATGTGGGTATGGATCAAGTGGCCACATAATTAACCTGTGGCAGTAGTGATACTTCTTTCATATAAGAACCAGTTAGGGATGATGGTCGATTGAGAGTTGATTGAGGACCAATGAATGTAAGATGATCCATTATCACAATGCTTCCTTCATGCGGGAAACACATCACTCGATATAGGGAAGAAACAAGAGCTCCCATGACATAAACATAGCTGCGGCCAAGGAGTAGACTAATATATAAAGGGCCTTGGATAACCATCACATCTATATAGACGGTATTTCCTCCCAAAGTAATAGGTAACTTGGGAAGGATCCCTAAAGGTTGACTGGTTCCTCCATTAAAAGCTAACACTCTAGGTGATAGGGACAAGCTGAGGAGAACCTAAAGCTTGCCAAGCAGTTGAGGACATAATACTAACACATGTGCCTTTGTCTATGACTGTGCTAGGTACAATCATATGGTAAGCTTGTACTGTAATCTGGAAAGGAACATAAGATGGAAGGCGATATCCTGCTAGTCGACTCTAATCAAAATAAGTGACTAAACTACTCGGAGGGTGTGTCACAAGAATGTGAGAGTTTCCCTCTTGCTCCATGGGAAAAGGAGAACTACTCTCATGCACCTCAAGAATAGGAGGATTTCCCTCCAGTTCATTTGAAACTGAAGAAACAAGAAGAACCTCACAATATGAGGTTCACTATTTACCGGAAAGGTATAATTAACTAAATTCAAAGCCAAGTCTAACGGTTCCTCAACCAATGGTTGGTCGAGAATGGACTCATGAGACTTACTTTAAGAGAGAGTGGGGTTCACCAAAGACAACTTCTGATCAATCACTGGATCAACTAGTGAAGGATCAAGGGAAAGCTTTCGATAACCAACCAAAAGATGGGGTTGGGAAACTGTAAGGTTTTCCAACTCTTTGGAAGCTTCATCCATAAGAAGACAAAGGTGAATGGGATGATTACCTTAACATAACTTACATGGAAATTTGACTTTTCCCCTTTTCCCATTGTTGGGACTCGCAATTGATCAGTTTTTAACCCTATCTTTTGCCGTATATTTACCCTTTTTGTAGTAATAAGCAAAAGCCTTTAGTTCATAAGGATATATTAACCCCAAGGTATGGAGCGATCTTCCGCAAATCTATATTTAATTGTTTACTTCATATTCGTAAGTATCTTTTCACTTATCTATGGAAATGCTGACTAGAATTGTTAACAACTGTCATAAGCTTGCAGGAGTATAATAAACAGTTGCTGCAACACGAAGAACAACAACTAAGCAGTTGCTGCAACACGAGAAGCAGCAACAGCACAGCTGCCACAATACCAGCAATTACCCAAAGCAGCTATTTTGTAGCCACGGACAACAGATGGCAGCTATCGAAAAGAGGATAACGTGGCACAATCAAGCGGAAGAATAGAGAAAAGCATGGGGAAATAGCGAAGGGAATAGCAATCAGTTATTCACCGTGTACAGCCGAAGCTCCAGAAAAGGATGTATAATCACATGGTTGTAACATCATTCTAATTTGCTTATTTTTAAACACACAGTGTTAACTAAAAAGCTGTAATATTCTATTGTAGTAGATGTCCCCTCTATAAAGAGGAGACATCTACATGAAACGGGAGTCAGTCAGTCTGTAATCAAGTTTTGAAGAACATCAGCAAGTCTGAGGTCGATTGTACTCAATCCTTTTGGCATATGAATATAAACTGGTTCTGAGCACTTAATCCGTCTCCTTCTTTTCGGGGAATCTTGTGAGAAGGACTGGGCCCACCTTCCTCACAAGATTCACCCATTTGTTTCCTTGTTGATTTCGTAAATGTATGGTAAGTTCTTCTCAGCATTTTGGGTGGATTTAACAGTATTGCCTCTGGCATTCTTTGCTTTACAAGTACTCTGTTTCATTTCTTTTTGAGTTTGTTTCTCACCGGTGAATGAGAGTGTTGTGTGCGTTAGCACTTCTGATAACAGAGGCAGGTGCTGGATGTCCCCATCAGGAGGATAGGGTCCTGGTCCTCTAACAGAAGAACATCCATTATTTCATTTCTCAGATTTGTAATTCTAATTCGTTGTTTTCATTTTAAAGTACTGTAATGATATAACATAGTATGCTACAACTTTTTGATGCTTTTCGGGTTTTAAGTACATACAGTACGCATTGCCTTTGAAATAAAAGGACTTTCCCTGGTCGATAATTAATGTGGCACTTGAATGTTAATTCACAACAATTCAGCTAGCCAACATTTTGGCGCCGTTGCCGGGGAAGGCAACTAAAGAACTCTAAAAGCATTAATGGTTTCTTTGTGAAAATAACAGGTGTATGAGAGGGCGCAAGAAACCTAATTTTACAGGCGGCAAAGGAGGGAGGAAGACTTTCATAGACGAAATCATTTCCAAAGCTGAGACATCACAGCGGACAAGTTCCCGGAGACCCCAGATCCAACATTCCTCACAGACAGACCATCAGACGGAGGAAGTGATAGGACCTGAGAGGAAGCTGGAAGCACCAGAATATTCTGAAGAACCGGAAGTGGAATCCGAGGGAACAGAAGGCACAGAAGACAAGGCGAGCGATTCAGGGAAAATCCTGATGGAGGATAACAGAGCAGAGGGGAGAGGGGAAACCTCGCTCTCTACCCTGGAATTCCCTATCGGAGAACTTCCGAGAGGAACAACCCCCATGAAAAACATTCCACTCTCGGCGTTGCCCAATTTCCATGGATTGTCCTCTGAAGATCCAGATGAATTCCTTTTCGAATTCGACATACTGTGCAGAAGCTATGATTACATAAACCCTAATCAGAAGCTGAAACTGTTTCCAGCGACAT
The DNA here is from genome assembly GCA_000404065.3 of Pinus taeda. Classification (NCBI taxonomy): domain Eukaryota; kingdom Viridiplantae; phylum Streptophyta; class Pinopsida; order Pinales; family Pinaceae; genus Pinus; species Pinus taeda. Next base: position 102,557 of record APFE031145810.1, read on the forward strand.
TAAAAGGGAACGCATTAAGGTGGTTTATGAGCCTGGGAGCTCAGGCGATCACCACATGGGACCAAATGAAAGAGGGATTTCTGGCTAAATGTCAAGACTACTGTCGGACAAGAGAGAGGAAGGAAGAACTGTTCAAAATGGTCCAGAAAGAGGACGAGAATTTAGAAGATTTCGTGGAAAGATTACAGTATAATTTGCAGCGGTCTGACCATCCTAACATGAGCAAAAATATTTTGAAGACCATACTGCTAAGAGGAGTAAGAGACGACTGCTTAGACATGCTGAACATGCTTGGAAAAGGGGACATTTCTAAGGAACCGTTTGAAGAAATTGTTAGGCTCTGTATGCGATGTTCAAGAGGAGCGGCAGGAAGATCAAAAGGCAAAGAAAATGTGTATTCAAGGGTTCAAAAGTCAGCCAGTGGGGGAGCAACAAGAGCAGAGATAGGTAACTTATTAGAAGAATTTAAAACTGAAATGCTAAGTTCTTTTGCTTCACAGATTGACTCTCTGCAGGTCAAGAAGAAACAGGCAGAAGTAGAAGCTGCCCTGGCGATTTTCTGTTCAAAATGCAGAGAGAAACATCCACTCAGAGAATGCCCACTGGACAGGATGCCCGTATGCACAATTTGCGAGAAGGATCATGAAACACAACAATGCCCCTCTTTGCCTGGAATCAAGGCAGCACTGCAAACAACTGAAGAGGAAGCTGAAGCAGTGTATCTAATGACTCAAAGGAGGCAATGGCCGCAAAGACAAGGTACGAGCTCTAATACAACATTTAATCGTTGGAATAATAGTTCTCCTTTTTACCCACCCATGAATCAGATGCAGTACCCACCCTTCAATACAATGAACTTTCCACTCATGCAGCAACCCTTTCCTGACCCGACTATGTGGAACCCTTGGGCTCCCCAGCAACCATACTTCAATCAGTGGAACCAGAGCTGGGCAGCCCAGCAAATACCTTTCCCTCAACAATAGCAATCTCTCACTTTACCGCCAAATAATCCTCCAAATAATCAGGCAATGAGACCACAACTGCCTGTTCAACCTAATCCTAACCCGAACAATAAAGCCTTGCAAGTTATTGACATCCAGAGTCAGTCTATCCCTCCCTTGCAATGTAATGATATCCATCTCCGCTCAGGGAGAATAGTGGAACCTATCATAGATGATATCACGGACTCGGACAAAGAAGAAACTAGAAAAGAGAAATCAGCTAATCATAATACTGAAACAGTGAAAACAGCACCTAACAGCAATAACCAAGTGGTAGAACCACCATTCCCTGAAAGGCTAATTCTCACTAAAGAACCAGAACAGCCTACCTTCAATTTGTTAGGAGAATTACAGAACTTATATGTAAAAATTCCATTATTACAGGCTCTAAGGGATGTTCCTATATATGCTAGAACTATTAGAGACATCTGTGTAAAGAAACCTGGAAGGAAGGCTAAAGACCCCCTCACAGTTCATGTGATGGGGGAATTAACTGCCTTAATGACTGAAAAAGATTATCCTGTCAAGTATGGTGACCCTGGTCACCCTACAGTAACAGTCCAGGTGGGAAAAACCCTTGTCTCTAAAGTCTTAGTAGATTTAGGAGCTGCAATAAATATCATGACTCTAGAGACAGCTCAATTACTTCAATTGAAAAATTTCATCAGGGAAACTCCTACTATCTTAGAGCTAGCTGACCGTTCTACGATCAAACCTGAAGGGGTCATTGAAGACCTTATAATCTCTGTAGAATCATGGAACTACCCGGTTGACTTTGTGGTCTTACAAACCAAAACAAAATTGGGGGGTCATCCGTTGATTCTAGGAAGACCATGGTTAGCCACAGCAGATGCTTTCATCAGCTGTAGATCTGGGTCAATGACCATCTCCAATGGACAAGAAATGAAGCAGCTCACCCTCTATCCTCATGCAACCCCCATGATTAACAGTGATAACTCCATATGGGTAGACTATGAGGACGAAGAAACCCAACCAATATTAACTATTGGGCAAGCTTTGACCTTTAAAGATTCTACCGAAGATGAGCTGATTAGTAGTTTTATTTCTGAACCTTCTTCGGTCAGTTTGGAAACATCAAATCACTTCGCCGCAATCCTAGAACCAGAATCTCAGCAGAATATGAACAATGAAAATTTGTGCCAAACTACGCTAGGTAATCCTTCCAAGAGCACAACAGTTGAAATCGAACCTGGTAAAACACTGAATATAAATCCTGACTTAACGGAAGAGGAAAAACAGAAAGTAATAAATTTACTCCAAGCAAACAAAGAGGCGTTCGCATGGGACTACACAGACATGAAAGGGGTCTCCCCTGAATTATGTACTCATCGTATATACATTAAGGAGGGATCCCGACCAGTCTGCCAACCCCAGCGAAGAATGAATCCTAACCTCAGGGAAATTGTGAAGGAGGAACTCCAAAAACTCCTAAATGCAGGATTCATATATCCAATATCTGACAGCGAGTGGGTTTCTCCACTCGTAATTGTACCAAAAAAGAATGGGAAATGGCGAGTATGTGTAGATTATAGATCATTAAATAAAGCAACACAAAAGGATCACTTCCCTTTACCTTTTATTGATCAAGTATTGGATAGTTTAGCAGGTAAGAAATTCTTTTCATTTTTGGATGGGTTTAGTGGTTACAACCAAATCAGGATTGCACCCCAGGATCAGGATAAAACAACATTTACCAGCCCATGGGGAACTTTTGCTTATAGAGTATTACCATTTGGATTGTGTAACGCCCCAGCAACATTTCAGAGAGCGGTGATAGGAATCTTTTCTGATATGCTAAATGATTCATTAGAAGTTTTCATGGACGACTTTACCCCTTATGGAGTGACCTTTGAAGACGCCCTGCAAAACCTTGAAAAAGTACTCAAGAGGTGTATTGAAGCACACCTCGCTTTGAGTACTGAGAAGTGCCACATGATGATGAACCAGGGCATTGTATTAGGACATTTCATTTCATTTTTGGGAATCCAAGTCGACCCAGCTAAAATTCAGGTAATCCAGAACCTTCCTATCCCGAAAACGCAAACAGAGGTAAGAAGCTTTTTAGGACATGCCGGCTATTACAGAAGATTTATTAAAGATTTCTCTAAAATAGCCTCCCCTTTGTTTGTATTATTAATGAAAAATGCTGAATTTAAATGGACTGATAACTGTGAAACTGCATTCAATAAACTTAAGCAGCAGCTGTCCACAGCCCCTATTTTGAGAGGGCCTGATTGGACACTGCCCTTTCATATTTCCTCGGATGCTTCAGACACAGCAATTGGGGCCGTCCTGGGTCAGGAGGAAAATAATCTCCCCTATGCTATTTATTTCATTAGCAAGAATATGACACCAGCTGAATTAAACTACACAGTAACCGAGAAAGAATTTTTAGCAGTCATTCACGCTATTAATAAATTTCGGCATTACATTACTGGCTATACTACCTTTGTGCATACAGACCACTCGGCTATCAAGTACTTAATGAATAAGTCAATTACTAATGCTCGAGTCACCAGGTGGTTACTATTGCTGCAGGAATTTGATATCACAATAGTGGATAGGCCAGGAAAAGAAAATGTAGTTGCTGATTTTCTTTCTAGGTTAAAAACTAACGAAAATGTGCCAGTAGATGATTCTTTTCCGGATGAGTATCTATTCGCAGTATCTGCTCACTCACCCTGGTATGCAGACATTGCTAACTATCTAGTTGCAGGAAAACTACCATCACACCTATCACACAGGGAAAGAAGAAAGATCATCCAGCAAAGTGCTAGGTACAGCTGGATAAGCGGGTGTCTATTCCACACAGGAATAGATCAGGAAATCAGGAGATGCGTTGGGGAAGACGAGATTTATGACATATTGAAAGCTTGTCACGATGGTCCTTGTGGAGGACATTTTGCAGACAAAAGGACAGCTCACAAGGTACTAAGAATGGGATATTACTGGCCATCACTTTTTAAAGATGCAAAAAAATATGTGAAGGCCTATGACAGCTGCCAAAGAATGGGCCAGCCCAACCACAGGGATGAAATGCCACTCAACCCTCAGGTAACTCTCGAACCCTTTGAGAAATGGGCATTAGATTTTGTAGGTCCTATTAACCCTCCATCTAATCAAAGAATTTACATTCTAGTATGTACAGACTATATGACTAAATGGGTAGAAGCCAAAGCACTTATTAAAGCTAATGAGGAAGCAGTATTAACTTTCTTATTTGAAGAAATTTTTGTTAGATTTGGTCTACCCAGGGAAATAGTCACTGATGGAGGGCCTCCTTTTAATTCTCACGGTTTTAAAGATATGCTTCAAAAATACCATATTAAACATAAGATGACCACACCTTACCACCCTCAAGCAAATGGACAGGTGGAAAGCACAAACAAGGTCATAGAAGCTATCTTAACAAAAACAATAAAGGAGAACAGAAAGGACTGGTCTCAGCGATTGCCCGAGGCTCTTTGGGCCTACAAAACTACCTGGAGAAATACAACAGGATTTTCACCTTATGAATTGGTCTTTGGAAAGAATGCTATTTTTCCCGTGGAATTTGAAATCAAGACTCTAAGAACTGCCTTAGCTGTTAACCTAGATTTAAATGATGCACAGACAGTCAGGTTACAGCAGCTGCAGGAGTTGGACGAAAAAAGACTAGATGCCATCCACCAAACAACTATGATACAACAACAAAGAAGCAGATGGCATGATAGAACCATTAAGAAAAAGCAGTTCCAAAAAGGTGACTGGGCTCTTCTTTATGACTCACGTTTTGAGAACTTTCAAGGGAAGTTGAGAACAAGATGGCTGGGACCATATGAAGTGGACACTGTTTTCCCAAATGGAACAGTTAGATTAGTAACAATTGATGGAAGCAGAACACCACTGTTGGTGAATGGCTACAGACTTCGGTTATATCAGCAGCCGATTTCCAAAGAGGACTTCAAAGCTACTTGTATGGCAATAAAGCAGTATTCTTTCCCAGAGGAACTTGCTGTCCCTCAGAACATTTAAATTTCTATTTATTTATGTAGCTATTAGAATTAGACATATTTTTTTTATTTTTTTTTTCTAGTAACTAATAATTTCTGCCAAGGATTGCAATATTATTTTCAGATTTTGCAGATAGAACGTGGGAAGTAGCTGAGAACAAGGATGAAGAAGGAATTATCCCTGTTGCTGCAACACCATCCTTGTTGCTGCAACACCATTCCCCGTTGCTGCAACACCATTCCCCGTTGCTGCAACACCATCCCTGTTGCTGCAACACCATCCCTGTTGCTGCAACACCAGTCCCCGTTGCTGCAACACCATCCCTGTTGCTGCAACACCATCTCTGTTGCTGCAACACCATCCCTGTTGCTGCAACACCATTCCCCGTTGCTGCAACACCATTCCCCGTTGCTGCAACACCATCCCCGTTGCTGCAACATCATTTCCTGTTGCTACAACACCATCCCGGTCGCCGCAACACCATTTCCTGTTGACACTACTTCCAATTCTCCGACATAATTCTCTGTGGCTGCAACACCAATCTTGATACACGACAGTGTGTACTGACCCAAAATATCCCTTCCGCATGAAAGAAATCACTTTCCATAATGATTACAAAACCTCATCGTCACTTCCCCGTCATTATCATATTCATGTGCTTTTAATATCCGCGATAATGATTATCATCTGACAGTTAACGAGAAAAGACGTTGTGACGCAGTGATCCAGAAAGGTAAAGGATAAAGGTACGCACGTTATGAATAAGCATTAAATATTAGATAAGCGGAAAAAGGTGATAGGCACATCAAATGATTACATTCCCCAATCATATCGTTCACACGTAGAAAAGAGGGGGGGGGTTTACCAAAGCGATTTCATAATAATTAGCCACGCTAACCACCGCCACCCTTAAATTCTCCCGGTTGTATGTAAAAACGATAGCAATTGTGATGTATACTCTGAGTTAGAATCGGCAGCTTGGCCCTGAGTTCTGAGGATTCACTGAAGCAATAGCCATGGGGAGAAGCCTCATCACGCATGAACCAGCCACAACAGCAGTTCTGGAGCTCTTTCCAGAAATTTACCAAATCTTCATGCAAGCGGGATGGATAGAATATTTCAGAAGACTTCCAGATTTCGACGAACAATAGGTCCTGGAATTCACACGCAATCTGACAGAGGGATACTCTGTCGTCCAAGGAATTCAGGTTCCGGTCACAGAAGAATTCATAGCTGAAGTTACAGGACTTCCAACCACTGGGACAAGATGGTTCACTAGAAAACAAGTAATCCTGAACGCGCAACAAGACTTTCTCCGTCCGGGCGAGGAGGTAGAAACCAAGGGTAGAGGCATAGCATTGCGGTCGCTGCCGCCACCATGGCCAAGAATTGCCGAATTCGTCAAGCAGTATCTAACCTGCGAAGGTCGATACCAGGTAATCTACCAACACGACTTCGTTCTGCTCAATCACTTAAGAAATGGTCAATTAGTGAATATACCGTATTATTTGCTGGGTTGTCTTAAAAATATGGCACGATATGCTATGAAAGCGAAGAATCCAGTCCTCTCCCTGAAACACCATCGCCTAGTTCAATTGTTGATTAATAGGGCTCTCCCTTTAAACATCCCGCCACCTCCCATTAATCCCCATCCAAGGGAAGAAAGTCCACAGCCTATGCAGAGCAGTCCCCATCAAGAGGAAACCTCTCGTCAAGCTGAGAATATATCTCGGCAAGACCAGGAGCCTCCTCAACAAATGGACAACACCCCTAAGAAAAGCCCTCCGGAAGAACCCCAGCAGACAGAGCATAACCCCGAACAGCCCCAGCGAATACCTTTGCATGTCACAGAAAAAGAACAAGAAATAGTGGAATTAACTGTGTCTCCCCAGAGAACCAATTCCCCCGCCCCTATACTCAGTATCTCCACTGATGACTCTGAGGATAATGTCCCAATTATGCAGCTCAAACGAAAAAGGCAGCAGCCAAAGGAAACCTTAGTAAAAAGAAAAAGAACGAAGGTTTCAGCCAAAATACCCACCACCCCGACTATCATTTCAGCTACAAGAATCAGCAGAAAAAGAAAAATATTTCAGTTCTCTGCCTTTTTACCTAAACGAAAAATGGCGGTAGATGAATCCCCTGAGCCTTCTAGCCCACCATCTATTCTTTTGAAACCCCGTACACCGGCCACTTCCCGAAACCCTTCTCCCTCACCCACAGAGGCTGAGATACAGAGCATTCATAGTTTTGTGGACTCATATCTTAAGGTAGCTGCAACACAAGAACCAGCTGCCGACATCCACAATAATAGCGAGCAAGTGGCTGCAACACAAGAACCAGCCGCTACCCCAGGTGACACACAAGAACCACCTGTGGGAAACATTGACCAAGGTGATATAGCAGAACCTCGGCCTCCACTCGGATCTCCTATCCCACAAGATCAGACTACGATACTAGCCCTGCAAGAAGAAATTAAGTATTTGAAAGCTCAGATTCAGGATTACCAGAAAGAAATAATAAGAATCAAGGAAGCTTATGACGCAGAATTCAGTTTGCACGTATTGGCAAGAGCAGCCTCGGCAACAGATAGAAGCAAAGATACTGAATATATCTGTACAGTTTGTGGCGAGATATATGCTCAGGCAGGGTATAGATTAGTGAAGGAGCCAATGGAGGAAGCCCCCGAGGCTGAAAATGAAGCAAAGCAGGTTGATGATGATGAGAAACCTATTGCTACACAAGAACCAACAGGAGTCTCACAGCAAATGCAGGCGGAGGACCTAGCTTCAGAAAAGGTACAGAATGAGAACTCTGTTGTTACACAAGAACCAACAGAGGAAATGCAGAAGAAAAATCCTGTTGTTACACAAGAACCAACAGGAGTCTCACAGCAAATGCAGGCGGAGGACCTAGCTTCAGAAAAGGTACAGAATGAGAACTCTGTTGTTACACAAGAACCAACAGAGGAATCACCCCGGCTTACCCAGATAACTACAGAGCAAACAACCCCAGAGGAAAATAAGAAAGAAGCTTTCCTGGAAACTGATGCTGGATCATTCCAGCTCACGGAACAGACACTGTTAGTTGATGCCTACATGCAAACAGAACCCCCTACTGTTAAAGACACAGGGGTAGAAACAGAGAGTTTTCTGGAACTTAAACGCATATGGTTGAAAGAATATCATCAATCTCAAGGGAAAGCGTTCGAACAACAGAAAGAAACCTGGCTTAATCATGCCTATAAAAACTGGAACGCACTAGAACAGTGCAAGGCACAGCATAAAGAAATCAAGGAGTTAAAACACAGGATGTCCCTGATGTTTGAACTATGCCAAAGGATGCTTGCAGCAAGGAAGCCCTCCTTCAACTATGCCACATTCTTGAGGGAAAGGCTTGCGTTTATTCAGTTGAAGGCTATCAAGGAAGGGAGACCCTATCAAGTGGTCACAGCTGATCAGTTCATGGCTACTTTTGCAAGAGCTCCCAAAAATGACCAGAACCTGCTATGCGAATTATATCTCCACAATGAGGCGGTATCGGAAGAAAGAAATATCAATATGATACCGGTAGTAGGCGATACACAATTAAGAGCCTTCATCTCTTTTCTGGCAAATCAGCTCACCTGGCAAAATGCCTTTGTCTCAGGCTTCCAGAATGAACAAAATTGCCTTTTATGGATTCGAGCTGAACCTCAGAACCCTGCCGCCTTCATTTCACAGCATTTAAAAATGATAGCCAATAATGAAATGAAGGATCATGTTATGAAACTGCGGACAGAGGTCCTAACAGGCTGTCAGCAGTACATAAAAACTAAAGCATCATTGGCTGTGGAGGCAAATAAACTATTTTGGGATAACTGCCCGGCAGAAAGGAAAGAGTATCATCCATACAACCCATTAAATCTACAGGTGGCATTATCAAGGGTTCCTCGGTATGTTGGAAGCATGAAAATCTATGCAGAAAAATGGATAGGCTACAGGTTTAAGTTCCCACTTTTATGGCTACCAGGTGAGCAGTACAAGGCGAAGTTTGAACTTTCAAACACTGAAGAGACAGCAATGTGGAAACAGTTGAGAACTGTTTATGGTTTCAAAGAACAGTTCGATGATCCCTCCTTCAGCTATTGCCTCAGTAATCTTCATTGCTCGGCCCAATTCTCCGACTCCGACTCAGATTAGGCATTGCATGGGGACATGCAATCTCTTCAGTTGGGGGGGATGTTGGGACTCGCAATTGATCAGTTTTTTACCCTATCTTTTGCCGTATATTTACCCTTTTTGTAGTAATAAGCAAAAGCCTTTAGTTCATAAGGATATATTAACCCCAAGGTATGGAGCGATCTTCCGCAAATCTATATTTAATTGTTTATTTCATATTCGTAAGTATCTTTTCACTTATCTATGGAAATGCTGACTAGAATCGTTAACAACTGTCATAAGCTTGCAGGAGTATAATAAACAGTTGCTGCAACATGAAGAACAGCAACTAAGCAGTTGCTGCAACACGAGAAGCAGCAACAGCACAGCTGCCACAATACCAGCAATTACCCAGAGCAGCTATTTTATAACCACGGACAACAGATGGCAGCTATCGAAAAGAGGATAACGTGGCACAATCAAGCGGAAGAATAGAGAACAACATGGGGAAATAGCGAAGGGAATAGCAATCAGTTATTCACCGTGTACAGCCGAAGCTCCAGAAAAGGATGTATAATCACATGGTTGTAACAGCATTCTAATTTGCTTATTTTTAAACACACAGTGTTAACTGAAAAGCTGTAATATTCTATTGTAGTAGATGTCCCCTCTATAAAGAGGAGACATCTACATGAAACGGGAGTCAGTCGGTCTGTAATCAAGTTTTGAAGAACATCAGCAAGTCTGAGGTCGATTGTACTCAATCCTTTTGGTATATGAATATAAACTGGTTCTGAGCACTTAATCTGTCTCCTTCTTTTCGGGGAATCTTGTGAGAAGGACTGGGCCCACCTTCCTCACAAGATTCACCCATTTGTTTCCTTGTTGATTTCGTAGATGTATGGTAAGTTCTTCTCAACATTTTGGGTGGATTTAACAGTATTGCCTCTGGCATTCTTTGCTTTACAAGTACTCTGTTTCATTGCTTTTTGAGTTTGTTTCTCACCGGTGAATGAGAGTGTTGTGTGCGTTAGCACTTCTGATAACAGAGGCAGGTGCTGGACGTCCCCATCAGAAGGATAGGGTCCTGGTCCTCTAACAGAAGAACATCCATTATTTCATTTCTCAGATTTGTAACTCTAATTCGTTGTTTTCATTTTAAAGTACTGTAATGATATAACATAGTATGCTACAGCTTTTTGATGTTTTTCGGGTTTTAAGTACATACAGTACGCATTGCCTTTGAAATAAAAGGACTTTCCCTGGTC